>NW_026470707.1:0-11282 GCF_026875155.1 Cherax quadricarinatus | reverse complement strand
AACAAAACCCTTTCCACACCTACTCCCCCAAGCCCCAACATCCACACCTATACCATCTACACTCACACCCCACCACCCCACACCTTTTACCATCCAAACCCACATCCAACCACAAACCACACCTTCCACACCATACCAACGACTCCCACACCATCCATTCCCACACAATCCACACCTATACTATCCACTCCAACACATCCACTCTCACACCATTCACACCACACCATTCACACCCACACCATCCACACCTATACTATCAACTCTCACAACAACCACTTCCACACCATCCACACCCACACCGTCCCACCCACACCATCCACTCCCACACCATCCACTCCCACAACCATTCACACCATCACACCTATACCATCCACACCTATACCATCCACACCTACACCATCCACACCCACACCATCCATACACCTACAGCATCCATACAGACACCGCCCAAGCAGTAGATAATCAGGCACACACAACACAGAGAGAGAGAGAGAGAGAGAGAGAGAGAGAGAGAGAGAGAGAGAGAGTGCCTGCAGAAGATGACGTGAAAGTTGGATGACCCAGTGTGATGCCGGTGTACCTCTCTCTTCCACCTTCATGACTACCACCAGCATGACACTGCTAGTTCACTGCTGCTACACTGCTAGTACACTGCTGCTACACTGTTGCTGCACGCTAGTACACTGCTGCTATTCTGCTGCTACACTGCTAGTACACTGCTGTTACACGGCTACTACACTGCTAGTCCAATGCTGTTACACTGCTACACTATTACAATGCTGCTATTCTACTGCTACACTACTACACTGCTAGTACACTGCTGGTACTCTGCTGCTACACCGCTAGTACACTGCTGCTACACTGCTAGTACACTGCTGCCATACTGCTGCCATACTGCTGCTACACTGCTGCTAAATTGCTGCTACACTGCTAGTACACTGTAGTCATACTGCTGCTACGCTGCTAGTACACTGATGCTACACGGCTGCTACACTGCTAGTACACTGCAGTCATACTGCTGCCCACACTGCTAGTACATTGCTGTCATACTGCTGCTACACTGCTAGTACTCTGCTGCTGCTACACTGCTAGTACATGCTGCTGCACTGCTAGTACACTGCTGCTACACTGCTAGTACACTGCTGCTATTCTGCTGTTACACTGCTAATACACTGCTGCCATACTGCTACCATACTGCTGCTACACTACTACACTGCTGCTAAATTGCTAGTACACTGCTGCTACACTGCTATTACACTGCTGTCATACTGCTAATACACTGCTGTCATACTGCTGCTACACTGCTAGTACACTGCTGCTACATGGTGCTACACTGCTAGTACACTGCTGCTACATGGCTGCTACACTGTTAGTACACTGCTGCTACATGGCTGCTACACTGCTAGTACACTGCTGTCATACTGCTGCTACACTGCTAGTACACTGCTGTCATACTGCTGCTACACTGCTAGTACACTGCTGCTACACTGCTAGTACACTGCTGTCATACTGCTGCTACACTGCTAGTACACTGCTGCTACATGGCTGCTACATGGCTGCTACACTGCTGTCATACTGCTGCTACACTGCTAGTACACTGCTGTCATACTGCTGCTAACATGCTAGTACACTGCTGTCATACTGCTGCTACACTGCTAGTACACTGCTGCTACATGGCTGCTACATTGCTAGTACACTGCTGTCATTACTGCTGCTACACTGCTAGTACATGCTGCTACATGGCTGCTACATTGCTAGTACACTGCTGTCATACTGCTGCTACACTGCTGCCATACTAAACTGCTAGTACACTGCTGGTACAATGGCTGCTACAAGCTAGTACACTGCTGTCATACTGCTGCTACACTGCTGCCATACTGCTAAACTGCTAGTACACTGCTGCTACATGGCTGCTACACTGCTAGTACACTGCTGCTACATGGCTACTACACTGCTAGTACACTGCTGCTACATGGCTGCTACACTGCTAGTTACACTGCTGTCATACTGCAGCTACACTGCTAGTACACTGCTGCTACATGGGCTGCTACACTGCTAGTACACTGCTGCTACACTGCTAGTACACTGCTGTCATACTGCTGCTACACTGCTAGTACACTGCTGCTACTGGCTGCTACACTGCTAGTACACTGCTGCTACACTGCTGTCATACTGCTGCTACACTGCTAGTACACTGCTGTCATACTGCTGCTACACTGCTAGTACACTGCTGCTACATGGCTGCTACACTGCTAGTACACTGCTGTCATACTGCTGCTACACTGCTGCCATACTGCTAAACTTGCTAGTACACTGATGCTACACGGCTGCTACACACTAGGACACTGCTAGTACACTGCTGTTATTTTGCTGATACACTGTTAGTACACTGCTTGCTATTCTGCTGCTATACTGCTAGTACACTGCTGCTGCACGGTTGCTACCTTGCTAGTACACTGCTACTACACTGCTGCTACACTGCTAGTACACTGCTATTCTGCTGCTACACTCTACTGCACTGCTGCTGCACTGCTATTCTGCTGATATACTGCTAGTACACTGCTGCTACACGGTTGTTACACTGCTAGTACACTGCTGCTTACACGGTTACACTGCTAGTACACTGCTGCTACACGGTTGTTACACTGCTAGTACACTGCTGCTACGCGGTTGTTACACTGTAGTACACTGCTGCTACACGGTTGTTACACTGCTAGTACACTGCTGCTACATTGCTAGTACACTGCTACTACAATATTACTACAGTGCTAGTACACTGCCATACTGCTGCTATACAGCTACTACTTTGCTAGTACACTGCTGCTACACTGCTAGTACACTGCTGCTACATTGTTTAATACACTGCTGCTACACTTCGTTTATATGCTGCTACACTGCTGCTGCACTGCTTTTTACACATTGATGCTACACGGCTAGGACACTTCTACACTACTAGCACACATGCTGCTACATTGGCAGACACTGCTGCATACTATCGTGACACTGCTACACTGCTAGCACTCTGCTGCTACACTGCTAGCACTCTGCTGCTACACTGCTAGAACACTGTTGTTTTTGCTGTTGTGACACTCCTACACTGCTAGCACATTGCTGCTGCACTGCTAGCATACTACTACTACATTGCTAGCACACTACTACACTGCTAGTACACTTGCTGCTACACTTGGCGGAGATAGTGGTCCAGTTTCCTCTAGGCGACTTGGTCAGTTCTCTCGGCGGTGTTTCTGCTGGTTATGTGTTGAATACTGTAGCCCAAGGATATTGATATAGTGTTTTCTTATTATGTCCATTTTACATTTTATCATTTATCATTTTACATTTCCTCCCTTATTTCTCAGCCAGCACCTTGTTATGGTTGAGCACAGGTTTGGGACCAGGCTTCAGTATCTTCATTGTACATAATTTCAAGTACCTCTTTCTTCTGTTCAAGAGACTACACATCCAGTAGTTCTGAGCTTCCCAGTATTTTAGATGTTTTACTGGCTGTATGTAGGCAGCGGCCGATCTCTTATTTGGTGCTCCGATGTCTCCTCTGCAGTGAATGAAGCAGTCAACACTGATAATAATATTCTATGCGAACCATCACAAGTGATTTGAATAGTGTCACCATATGGTAATATTGCTTGTTTTGAAAATTCTCATTAGCAACCCCATTATTTTTCAACCATTCGCAACATTTGCCTTATTGTGTTCTGTAAATGACAGATCAGTTGACATTATTACACTCAGATCTTTCACACGTTCTTTTCATCTGTCAGCTCGTCCTCCTGTCTCGTATGTACTATGCTTCTTTACCTCATTTTTTCCCTTATGCGAGCAGTTGGAATTTGTCATAACTGAACACCATGTTATTTTCTACTGCTCACGAAACATTTTACTTATATCCTCTTGCAAGTTTTCAATGTTTACTACTGAAGCGACTTTAATGTTTATTTTCAAATGATTACACAATGATAGGAAGCTGTGAAGTGTTGACGTCTGTTATGATGATGAGAAATATAAAAGGAGCCAGAACCCTATCCTGGGGTACTGAGTCTTTCACTTTTCTAAGGCTATATTTTGCATTGTTTGCTACTAGTGAAGTAATCTATTCGTCAGAAAATTTATTATCAATTTGCCTATTTTTTTGCGTTAAACTAAATGACTTTATTTTATGTGTTATCACACTATGGTAGCAGCTGCCTTCGTTGAGTCCATGTAGTACACGTCTGCAATTTGATTTTCTTGTGAAGCCTCAGTAAATGTTGCGGTGAGGGTAAAACGCTTGACAAGCTCTTCTTCCCGTTAATATCCGGGTTGGGGTGGCCGTGCACCCCGGGGGGTTTACATAAAGTTTTAATTTTCATCTCATCACACTTTCATAAAATGTGTATCTGATTTTAGTGCAATGTTTTAAGTGAGTTACTTTAGTGCTAGTATTTTGTAGCGTTTTTTGATGTGTGCAGGGTCTGTAGTGTGTTGATCCAGTGCTACGGGTTGTAGTGATGTGTGATCCCCAGGGTACGGGTCTGTAGTGATGGTGTTTCCAGTGCATGGTCTGTAGTATGTGTGTACCAGGCACTGGTCTGTGTGATGGTGATGCCAGTGCTAGGTTTTAAGTGATTGTGATCCAGTGCTACGGGTCGTAGGATTGTGATCCCAGGCTACGGTCTGTAGGAGTGTGATGCGTGCTACGGGTAAAAGTGATGTGTGATGCCTGCTACTGGTTGTGTGTTGTGATCCCAGTGTACGGGTCGGTAGTAGTGATCCCTGCACTAGTCTGTAGTGATGTGTGATGCCAGTGAACTGGTCGGGGAATGTGTGATGCCAGTGCTAGGTCTGTAGTGTGTGTATGCATGCTACTGGTCTGTGGGATGGGATGCCGTGCTACTGGTTTATAGTGATGTGTGATCCCGTGTACTGGTCTGTAGTGAGTGTGATCCATGCTACTGGTCTATGTGATTTGAGGGCCAGGCTATGGTCTTGTGAGTTGATCCCATGTATGGTCTGAGTGATGTGTATCCCAGTGCTACGGTCTAATGATGTGTGAGCCAGGTACTGGTCTTAGGGGTTTGTGATGCCAGTGCTATGGTCTGTATGATGTGTATGCCAGGCTACGGGTCGTAGGATGTGTGACCCATGCTACTGGCTGTGGAGTGTGATGCATGCTACGGTCTGTATATGTGGGGCCCATGCTACTGGTCTGTATGATTTGGGGGATGCCAGTGTCTGGTCTTAGTGATGGGGTGCCAGTGTACGGGTTATGGGTGTGTGAGCATGCTACGGTAAGGTAAGAAAATTTATTGGTATAACAAATACAGTTACTTTGAATTATACACATACGCATAGTGTAGAGCCCCTAGGATAACCCAAAATTTTTTTAGGGGGTACTGAGTTGCACTATAACGAAGATTTGCTTCACTTTTAACATCTACTGCAATCCAACAACTTTCTAAACCTTTAAAGGGAAAATTTTATCTGTATTTAAGCGCGAGTCCCCCCCCACCACTTCTTATCCGCACCGACAACCACGAAAGTAGAAAAAATTTCAATAAGAAACTGGACTAGATCTCTTACACGTGACTGTTTTAATACTGACCCCCTGGTCGGGCGTGACCCCGTGGCCGGGGCGCTGACCCCCCTGGGTTGGTCCGCGACCCCGTGGGTCGGTCCGACCCCGGGCTCGGCACGACCCCCGGGGTTGGTCGACTCTGCACCCCGGTCATTTTCCGCTATGGAGCAATACCCTTCTCCATGCGAGGGCTGACCCCTCAAACATTCGTCTTCAAACTGTTCCCGTCTTCAACTTCACTTCTTGTGCCCCCGATAAAGAAGCTTTTTTGGGCAAAACGTTTCGGAATAAAGTTTCCCAAACTGTTACACATGTATCTTATTTACAAGTTGTTAGTTTTTGTTACCATTATACATTCACTGAAAATTTTCCTAAACTGAAACAGACGCACAAATAATAACTTTTCGAAACACGGGAAAACGTGACGGTAAGTGGGAAATTTTAAATGGAAGGAATTTTGTAAATTTTTGCTTTGTCATCAGAAAAATATCACGATTCTCCCAGAGTGCAATACATTTAACAGGCTGCCAATGTTAGGTTGTTGGCTGTTAAAAAAAGGGGAATTTAAATTAAAAATAAACAGGGCAATAAGTGAAACTTAAAAAGGACAAAAAAAATTTTGAAAAATGAAAAAAAAAAACGGAATCAGTATTTTGAACGGTTTGACAAAGCTCCGGAGAGCGAAAACGTTGCCACAAAAAAATGCACTTGTTGCACTTGTGCCTTTTACTTACAATTGTTGAACTCAGCGGAAAACTGTCAAAACTTATGTGACAGCCACGAAGAAACAATTTAATAGGGGGGGAACATGGACGTGCTTGCATGGGTCATGGGCCTTTGCAGGTTCCTTCTTTTTTATTTCTTATAAATGGTATACAACCATACATGATGAATAGATATTTGTGAAACATTGCGTATTTTTTTTTTGGGGAAAATTTTTCCCCCAATCGGGCTTCCCATCCAATACAGAGAAGAAGGTTAAAATAGGTTTTTTAGGTAATACCCCCTCTACCTGGGACGATGTGTTCGCCCCTCAGTTTTAATAAGAGTAAACATATTACGGAGCAGCCCCTTATATACTGTAGATGGGGAGCCCCTTTTGCGAAACGTCTCGACGATAAAGAGAACCAAGTGTTGACAATGTTAATTCACACAAAAAGAACAACATTGCCCAGTCTTCCGGGCCCCATGTTTGGCAGTCCAAGTACCCCACCAACCCATTTAAAAAAAACCCCCTTTTTTTTAAAAGGTACAAAAGGTTTTTATCTTCCATGGCGTCACTGGGGACTTTTTTAGGTAAACACATATGAAACCGTTAGGTATCTTTTTTGTGAAACGTTGCCTACACATAGGATTTTCAGTAAAGTACAGAAAAGTTAAGAAGCAGAAGATACTTAAAGACGATGAAATCAGTCCTCACCTTAAAGTTTTGAGGGTCATCCCCTCAGTTGGAAAAGAGCTTGTTCCATAGATGAAACAATATGGAGAAGAAGTGACGGAGGGACTTTTTAAGCGCCAAGGGTGAGACGTAGGCCATGGGGAGAGGAAAGAACTAGATTTTGGAAAAGTAAGGGCCCCTCTAAAACATCCTTCACTTCTTCTCCATTTTTGTTTCATACTAGGGAACAATCTCTTCCCCAATGAGGGAGACCCACCTAAAAACTTTTAAGGGTGTGGATGATTAAACGTAAGTATTTTCTGCTTCTACAATTTTTCTGTACTTGACTGAAAACCCTATGGTAGGCGAAACGTTTCACAATAAAGATACCTAACTGTGATAGTGTTTTCCCTAACAACCTGTGGGTATTTATCCCATTTCACTAGGACTTTTTTTTCCACCTTTTCACAACTCATTCCCAAACCAGTGTCTCCTATACCCTTTCAAAATCTATTTTTTTTCCTTTTTAAAAAGCATTGCAAGACCTGTTTTGATTAATATTTTGCATTATTTACCCCCGTTATTTCAAAATGGTATCAATCCCGACAGGTTGGTGGGGAAGACCAGGGGCCCAACATTAGGCAACTTCATTCCGAAACTTTTCCCCCTACAAGTAGGTTTTCAGTCGATACAAAAAGTAGGGAGGAGCAGTAGAGATGTGAAAAAAAGATGAACTTCCTTCACCCTTTAATCGAAATTTGAGGTTGTCAGCCCTCAGCCCCGGAAAAAAGTTTTTCCCTAGTCTGAAACAATCCCAAGATCAAACGACGTGTGGAAATTATATCTGTCAGAAGAGAAAATGTTGTCATGGGGGTCATGGTGGTGGTGCAGTATGTTGGTGGGACTGTAGTGTTTGGTGGTGGTGCAGAGTGTTTTGGGGGTGATGACATAATTTTGGGGACAATAGTGTTGGGGATGATAGTGTGGTAATCTGGTTTTTCTGGGGAGGGTGTGTGGTGGCTGATGAGTTCAGTAATGACTCTCCACTACACCTTCACAACACCTCAAAACCCCCTCTTACTAACTGAAAGTTATTCTAACAAATACAAATTAAAACACCAGTGTTAGGGAAAAACTTTCAGTTAGTAGAGACAGGGTTGAGGGGTTGTGAAGGGGTAGGGGAGTCCTTTTCTAACTAAAAATCGCCACCCCCACCTCCCCCCGAATAAAAAAAACAGTATTACCCAACTATTTCCCCCAAAATATTTTCACCACAATTACTGTCATCCCACCAACATACGTTACCACCAAAAATACAATGTCATCACCACCAAAATCTGTCTCACCACCAACACTACTGTCCCACCCCCAACACTACGTCCCCCAAAAATACTAATTCACCCCAAAACACTACTGCTCACCCCCAACACTACGTCACCCACCAAAAACTAAAGTTACCACCCCAAAAATATAATGCACCAGCAACAACACTACTTCATCACCCCAACACTATGTCCCACCAACAATACAATTCATCACACCAAAACAAATGTCATCACCCCCAACAAATTTTCCCACCCCAACACTACTTTACCCCCAACAAAACTAATTCACCGAAAAACACTACCATCACCCCAAAACTACTGTCACCACCAAAATCAATGTCACCACCAACAACACTACTGTCACACCACCCCAACACACTCCCAAAAAAATATTTGATTACCACAAAACATTTTCCCCCACCAACCTACTGTCATCCAAATCATACTGTCAAACCCCCACCAAAAACTATGCATACCCCCACTACTGCACCCCCACCCCAAAATGTCACCACAAACCCAAAACCCACGCACCACAACTAGCATATGTCAACACCACCACACACAGTCACCACCAACACTACTGTCACCACCACAAAACACTGTCACCACCACCCAAAACTACTGTCACCCCTACCAACAAAACTGCCATATAACACTCTGTCCCACCCCCAACATACTGTCTCACCACCAACACTCTGTAACCCCCACCCAAAACTTGAACCCCACCAAAACTACAGTCACCACCAACACTACGTCTCCCACCCAAAATACTGCACCCCCACCAACACACTGCACCCTAGAACCCTCTGTCCATCACTACCAACATACTGTATCACCACCAACACTACTTACCCCACCAACACTATCCCCCCCCCCACCAACACAATTCACTCCCCCCAAACTATGTCAACCCACCCAAAACCACCCCCCACCACCAACACACCACCCCAGAACATACTGTCTGCCACCAACCACCACACCACCAACACTCGTCACACCATCAAAAAACACTTTAAAACCCCACAACATCTGTCATCACCAAAACCCAAACCCCCACCAACCTGTCACCCCCACAACAAACGCTTCACCACAAACACTCCACCAACCAAAAAAGCAACAACCTGCACCCCCCCACACGCCCCCACCAAACTACTGTCATCACCACCAACCCTCAACCCCCCAAACACTCTGAAACCCCCACCAACACTAATTTACCCCCACACACGTCCCCACCAACACTACTGTCACCACCAACACTTTTCACCCACAACATACGTCATCACCCCCAACACTCGTCACACCCACCAACACTACGTCAAACCCCCCCAACACTTGTCCACCCCAACACCTTTTCCCACCACCAAACTACTGTCACACCCCAACACACTGTCACACCCCCCACTCTGTACACCACCAACATACTCCCCCCCACCCCTACGTCATCACCACCATCACTACGCCACCACCACCAACAATATGTCACCCACCAAAAACTACTGTCACCCACCAACAATATGTCATCACCACCATCACTACTGTCACCCCCACCAACACTGCTGTCATCACCACCAAACAGTGCTGTCACCACAACCAACACTACTGTCACTACCACCAACACTACTGTCACTACCACCAACACTACTGTCAATACCACCAACACTGTCATCACCACCAACACTACTGTCATAAACCCCCAAACACTACTGTCACCACCACCAACACTACTGTCACCACCAACAATCCCAATGCCCACAGCAACAACATACTGTCTCACCACCAACACTACTGTCACCACCCAACAATACTAATGTCACCACCAACAACACTACTGTCCACCAACGAACACTACTCAAAAACACTATTGTGTTTACCAACAACACTATTGTCACCACCACCAACACTACTGTCACTACCCCATCACTACTGTCACCACCACCAACACTACTGTCACCACCACAATATTTAATTTGTAAACCACCAACACTACTGTCACCACCACCAGCCACTACTGTCACTACCCCAGCACTACTGTCCCCCACCACCAACACTGTCACCCCACCAACACTACTGTAAACCACAACTAGCACTACGTCATCACCACCAACACTACTGTCACCACCACCAAACATACTGCTACCACCACCAACACTACTGTCACCGTGGAAACAAACACATACGGAGTTTAATGCGATCCTTTATTGACAACGTTATCATGAACACTGACGACTACAGGAACAAAATGCTCAATCTACTTAATGACCCGGAATACCTACAAACCTCTCACAACTAACGAAGTGGACAACCTTACTAAAAACTTTTCTTCAAAGGACTCGCCGCATTCTGGGGAAACCATAACAAGGGAAGAAACTCCTGCACACCATCCCCAGAAAACCCCAGACCTGCCCCGAATGTACGGCCTACCAAAAACTCACAAGCCTGGTATTTCCCTTGAGGCCCATATCTTCCGGAATAGGCAGTGCTCCCCACCAACTCTCAGAATTCTCGCAAAACAATCTCCCCAAAAATCTTGGGCACTATCAGTCCAGCACATCTCAAACACTCGGGTGATCTTCTCAAATCGCATTCCCAACATCAACATCAGAAACAAGAAACTTTTTCAGCCTTGACGTAACTTCCCTAATTTACCAAAAGTACCTACTACACAAGCCATCGATTCCTGCGCAGAAAAATTGCGATTCACTTGATCTTCCTATTCCAGCCAGCGATTTCATCGACCTCGTTGAACTATGTGTCGGCTTTAAAGTGTTTCTCTTTCGAAAATCACCTCTTTTTAACAGACTTTTGGGCTACCCATGGGCTCGCCACCATGCCGTCCTGGCGAACTTATACATGGAACATCTGGAAGCCGAGGCGTTTCTCCACCATTATTCCTTAGACTGTACCTGGCTCCGTTATGTTGACGACATTTCCTCATAATCCAGGGGGCTTCAACGTTCAGCTTCCAAGACAAGCTCAACCAGGTCGAGCCCTAATCCAGTTCCCCCCT
>NW_026470706.1:0-12006 GCF_026875155.1 Cherax quadricarinatus | reverse complement strand
GTTTGACGGGACCACAGACTACACACAGCTTCATAATGATTTGAAGGTTGATTTACTGCAATTCTACTAGCAACCTCTTGAATATTCTATTAATAACCTCCTTAAATGAAGCTCTAGCTATTTGTATTTCTGTTTCTAACTGTTTTTGTATATTGGACAGCTTACCGTCACGTTCCTGATTTTTTAATGTTTGTGTTTATAAGGGCGCCTACAACCCCATCCGTTTACAGTCTGCTTTATTGTCCAACGAAACCGTTTGAAACCAGTCCCAGGTTCGGACCAGTCAAGGGTTCGGACCAGTCAAGGGTTTGGACCAGTCAAGGGTTCGGACCAGTCGATCTGATCTGATCAGTGGGTCACTTATTTAAACATACTGGTCGGTGATTTGAGCTAACACATGAAGGATCTACTGGAAATTATCTACCCGAGTAATATGTGATTTGACTGATACAAAAGTATAACTTGCGTGTTGAAGAAATCGGTGACTGCTGGCACTCCTACAATGATGAACGGTCGACCTCCACCCTTGTTTATCAATCGCTGTATCTAGCTTTTCTATTTTTTTTTTCCGTCTCCACCACAATAAATGCTATATTATCACTATAGTTGACTGGTGCAAATTTTGGAGGAAGGACGCTTTTTCTGTAGTAATAATTGCTTCTCGTTGTGTATATTACGACCGCTGGTAACTACAGGTTATATGAAATTCACAGTAACGTCTGGTATTTCAAGAAAAAAGAAACTAATGAAAGTCACTCCACTCCACTAAGTACCATTATAATACTGGTTAGTTGCTACTACAACACTGTATTCTGCTATTCACTGGTATCACTAGATTATATGCGAGTACACTAGCAGGCCAGGAAGATTTTTAAAACAGCTGACCTGTGGTAAGTTTCTGGTGACTTCTGGCACCTGCCTCTATAGGCTTATCACTTCATTTACAAATTCACCTGTTTTCAAATGACACTTTAGCCTTTATCATCAATATACTAGGGATGCCCAAATGAGATAAATCTGTGGACTAAAATCACATTGGTATTAAAAGAGAATAACATCAAAGCAGCCTTCATAGAAAACCTGGAAGCATTCTATTACAGATGTGAAAATAAAAAGTCTGGGTTGGATGGTATCACCCTTTGTGCTGGCCATGTAATCAGAAACTGTAAGGCTGGAGGTGCTGCCCTGGTAGTAGTAAATGTGGGGCTGATAGTGCTGTCCTGGTAGACAGTAATGGTGAAGCTAGAGGTGCTGTCCTGGTAGACAGTAATGGTGAAGCTAGAGGTGCTGTCCTGGGAGACAGTAATGGTGAAGCTGGAGATTTTGTCCAGATAGTCTGGAAATATACGCAGGAGGGAATGCATATGAATGACCTCATGGGAGACAGGAACTGTAGTGGGGAAGCAAGAGTAGTCAAGGACAAGATAAAACCAATATTACAAACTAGTAATACCACAGGAAATGGCAAACAAGAGGACTCCACTAGTAATAGTGAGGATATATTACCAAAAAAACTGGTGAGAGCTCCATTGTTGGTGCTAGTGAGGATAGGAATAAGACAGGTAAACATGCACCAACAGGGAATACAGTCACAGAAACCCAAGGCAAATGGAAACCAAGCCTGTGCATATACTATGCACTTGGTATCTGCAGGCATGGGAAATCTGAAAAAACAGATGGGACGTGCAACTATGACCACCCTAGAAAATGCCGTGCCCATATGATGACAGAAAAATGCAAACTCCCTTCCTGAAAGCTTTTTCACCCTGAAATGTGTCCCTCTTCAGTACAGGAAAGCCTGTGCTATAACTTAAATTGCCAGGCACACCATCTAAAGGGGAAAAAAAGATATAAAACATCCAGGCCATGGGAAAACCTGGGTAGCCACAGCCACTCAAGAGGGAGAGGTTTTTTAGTGCTGGGAAGGAAAAAAAAACTGGCAGGAAATGGCGGAAATCATACACCAAATCCAGTCATTCCTGGAGTGGAACCAGAGTCGATGGCCTCCACTCCAAACCAACAGATACAGATACTAATGCTGGTAAAAAAAAATCCCCCCAGTACAACAATACCAACAGTCCGATGACATTCTTCTTTGCAAATATACAGGGTCTAAAGCCAGCAACGAACAACAAAATACCTTTCATCCATGGACTGCTTGCAGAGGCAAATTCAATGTTCGCGGCTTTCACTGAGACCCACACAAAGGATCACTTGGACAACGAAATATGGATCCCAGGTTACAACCTATACAGATGCGACAGAGTGAACAGGCAAAATGAGGGGGGGGGGGGTTGGCCTGTACATCGTAGTCACTTGTTTGCACAGAACTGCTTAATTCCTCAAATGATGTAGTGGAAGTTTTAGCAGTAAAGATCGAGAACCAAAACCTAGTCATTGTGGTAGTCAACAAGCCTCCGGATGCAATGTCCCAGCAATTCCAGGAACAGCTGTTAAAAATTGACCACTGTCTGGAAAACCTGCCAGCTCCTGCCCCCAACATCTTGCTCCTGGGGGATTTCAACTTAAGGCACCTAAAATGGAGGAATATAGCAAATAATGTTGTTGTAGTGATAACACCAGGAGGCAGCTCTGACGAGAACTCAAACACACATGAGCTTTTAAATCTCTGCACAAAATTCAATTTAAACCAGCAAATAATAGAGCCTACTAGACAGGAGAATACACTAGACCTCATCTTCACTAACAATGATGATCTGATACGAAATTTCACCATATCAAAAACAATATACTCAGATCACAACATAATCGAGGTTCAGACATGTATGCGCGGAGCCCCAGACCGACATAATGAGATTAGTCACAAGGGAGCATTCACCAAATTCAACTTCAATAACAAAAACATAAAGTGGGACCAAGTAAACCGAGCCCTAACCGGTATAAACTGGGAAGATAGACTAAGCAACACAGACCCCAACTTATGCCTAGAACAGATTAACTCGGTGGCACTCGATGTATGCTCAAGGCTTATTCCTCTAAGAAAAAGGAGGAGTAGATGCAAAATAGATAAGACAAGTGCTCCCTTTACAGGCAACGAAAAAGAATAACAGAGCGGCTAAAAGAGGCCAATATATCTGAAATGTGTAGGGAGTCACTGGTCAGAGAAATAGCAAACATTGAACTTAAGCTAAAGGAATCTTATAGGAGTCAGGAATCGCGGGAAGAACCAAAAGTCATAAATGAAATCGAAAGAAACCCAAAGTATTTCTTTTCCTATGCCAAATCAAAGTCGAGAACTATGTCCAGTATTGGGCCCCTACTTAAACAAGATGGGTCCTTGTGAAGGCTTACTCAGCCCTGTTACAACTTCAGACAGTATTACCAAGGCTGGCTCCTCCTCAGGAAAATTAGTGAATAGAAAATGAAATAATAACAGACAAACATAAACACTTTATTATATAGAAAATATAAAACACTTAAATATGAAATATTAATCCTACATTAAAGAAAACGAAAAATGAAAAATATAAATGATAACTGAATTTAACGCTAATATATATAGAGGTGTCTGGTGTTGGTGACACTGAGTGTTGAAATCGTAGCCATTGCTGATGATGGGGGGGGGGGTGCAGGTGTTGGTTACAACCCACTGGCTAGTATTCTATCCCGATGACAGAAAAGCAGGTTCTTTACCTCTGCAATGATGAGGGGTTACGTCCTGCAATTTCGTACAGGTGCTCAGGTAATTAAATCCAAAAAGGGGAAGTCTCAGGACGTTAGTCCATCTCCATCAGTTCTGCTCGTTGATTGGCAGGTGACCCTCTCTGTCATCCAAGAGTAGTACTGGGAGCTGTGAGTCTAGTGATTACTGTTTGGACCAGAGCCCCACACATCACCTTTTGGGGGGGGGAAGAAGGAGGGGAAGGGGTAGCGGGAGCTAGACTGACCCTACCTTAACAAGCAGCCGGCAGTCAAACTATCACTTTCGGGGTGGGGGAAAAAAGGCGGGAATAGTGGGAGCTTGACTTACCCTACCTTAACAAGTAGCCGGCAATGAAACTATTGTTACTATATACTCCCTCTCTACTCCTATCTATTAAACTTTTCCCTCACACTCCCCCATACCAAGACTTATAGTCAAGGAGTATAAGAAGAATAGGCGAGGAAAAAGTTCTAACATATGGAAGTCGCACAAGGCAAGAAATCTTCTACGGACTGTCATGATTTAACCAGTCAGAGAAATAATTGGATGAACCATTGATATACACAATATGGAACTTAAAAGCCTGGAGTGCCAATGTCCACCTCAAGAGGCGACTGTTGGTTCCCTTAAAAGTTTTTAGGTATCAAAGGTTTGTGGTCCGTTTCTAAAATGAATTCTTTTCCCAGCAAATAAAATTTAAGTTTGGAGATTCCCCACACAAGGGCCAAACATTCCTTTTCTATGGTGGAGTATCTTGTTTCTGCGGGAAGGAGTTTCCGGCTTAGGAAGCATACAGGGAAGAGAGTACCATCATGGTATTGTAGTAGCACCACACATAAGCCAGTATTGGAGGCATCAGTTCTTAAACAAAATGTTTTATTAATATCTGGAATCTTAAGTATAGGGTCTTTCGAAAAGATGCTTTTAATCTCATTAAACTTTTCCCGAGCTACATCAGAAAGTTCAAGAGGTTCCTTCACAGACTTTTTAAGGAAGTCAGATAAGATGCCTGTAAGATCAGTAAGGTTCGGGATGATCCATGCATAAAAATTTACAGAACCAAGAAAGCTACGCATGAGCTTCTTGGTTTTGGGGAATTTAAATTCTAATAAAGCTTTGATCTTACTGGGGAGAGGCTGCAGAGAGTTATTAGAAAGTATCAGTCCAAGATATCTAAACTTGTTATACCCAAGGAAGCATTTCTTCAGCTTGGCAGTGAGGCCATGTGAGCGTAACCTACGCAAAACTGATGTTAATGTTTGGATATGTTCGCCCCACTTGGATGTCATTATGTAAAAGTTATCAAAATAAACTGAAAGATTTGGCATATTACCCAAGACCTTTCTCATCACAGGTAGCACAGGCAGTTACCAAACCGAAGGGCATAGTTCTATATTGCATCAGTCCTTGGTGTGTAGGAAAAGCAGTGTACTGCTTAGAAAAAGGATCTAACATTACTTGATGATATGCCTGTGCAATATCAATCTCTGAAAAGAAGGAAGAGTCATAAAATTTGTGTAGATCGCTGTCTATTAAGGGCATAGGCTCAGCATCCCACCGAGTTATAGCATTAAGGCCTCTGAAGTCAATAGCAAGTCTATATGAATTATCCTCCTTCTTAACCATGACTACTGGTGAACAATATGAAGTTACTGAAGGTTCAATGATCTTTAGTTTTAATAATTTGTCTACCTCTCGGTCAAATGCATCCCTAAGGTGAACTGGAACTGGGTATAATTTTCGTTTGATAGGATTGTCCGTCACTAAGTCAGTCTTATGGACTGCCGTGGAGGTAACACCTAAAATATCAGTAAAGACGTCTGTAAAGCTACTCACACATTGAAGTAGTTCATGTCTCTTATGGTCATCCAAAGATTCATTAATATTAATGTTGGTTGCGCCCGAGTGGTCAAGAGTCACCAAGTCATGTAGTTCTTCATCATAGTCTAAGTTAGAGGTGTCAATTACGCACACCTTACATTCTTCAGTTGTCGTATCAAGTTCATGTGGAAAAACTAAGTCAAAGTTATTAAGGCAGTTAACCGAATTTCTTCGGTAATATTTCTTAAGGATGTTCATATGATAAAATTTAGGTTTCCCCTTGACTTCTATGAGGTAGTCAACTTTCCCACAAATTTTTAATACTTTATATGGACCTTTCCATGCTACTAATAATTTATTTGACTTGATAGGCAAAAGTACAAGAACTTCATCTACTTTAAAATTTCTCCTCTGACTTTTGGAATCAAAGTAGGTTTTGTACTGGTCCATTGACAAGCTTAGATTTTTCGAAACTATGTGAGAGGTCTCCTCAAGTTTAGATCTAAGGTCAAGGAGAAACTGGTAAGAAGACTGAATCTCAGCACTCACCTCCTCATTAGTCCATAAGTCATGAAGGATGGACAGTGGACCTCTGGCCTGTCTACCATAGAGAAGTTCAAAAGGTGAAAACCCCAAAGAGTCACTGGGAACTTCCCTCATGGCAAACAAAGCACAGGGTAGGTAACGATGCCACTCCTTAGGTTTAAGGGAGCAAAGTTTCCTTAAAATGGACTTGAGAATTGAATGCTGGCGCTCAATCCTCCCATTACAGCTGGGATGATAGGGTGTGGTGAAGAGAGGCTTCACTCCCAGAAGTTGGTATAGATGTTGCATTAAGTCAGATGTGAATTGTGTCCCACGGTCAGACAAAATTTCTCTAGGGATGCCCACTCTGGAGAAGATGGACAAAAGGGCTTCAGCCACCTCTGTAGTGGTTATGGTCTTTAAGGGTATGGCTTCAGGGAAACT
This sequence comes from Cherax quadricarinatus, assembly GCF_026875155.1. NCBI lineage: Eukaryota > Metazoa > Arthropoda > Malacostraca > Decapoda > Parastacidae > Cherax > Cherax quadricarinatus. Next base: position 5,552 of record NW_026470706.1, on the reverse strand, counting down.
CGAAGCATAATCAACTAATGTTAATATATATCTATGTCCCCCAGATGAAAGTGGAGATAAAGGACCAACGATGTCAATAGCTACTCTTTCAAACGGTACCATAAAGACTGGCATTTTGACCATAGGTACTCGCCTGGTACCTCGGGAGGATGACAGTTGGCAAACTTTACATGATCTACAATAGGTAGTGACATCTGAGGACATTTTTGGCCAAAAATAGGTTTCCCTAATTTTATTTAAGGTTTTACGATGCGTGAAATGTCCGGCCACTGGCAGGTCATGAGCCATTTTAAGAACAGTCTCTCTGCATTGACTTGGAACAACTAAGATGGAATAGTCTGTCTCGTCTGAACTTAATTTGAATACTGACTTGTACAAGATACCTTTTATATATTCAAATTTATATGAAAAGTTTTTCCTTTGGATAACTTGATTTTGTATAGTGGCATTATGGCAATTCTGAAGAGAAGGGCAATTACGTTGTAAATTGACAAAGGAGTCTTCGATATATCTAAAAGGCTTAAAGTCAGGGAAAATCAAAGAATGGAAGTAGGAGAAGCCTGGGCTTTGGTCTGAGCCCTAGTCAAGACATTTATGGTATCGGAGGTGATATCTTCACTTTCATCTAACAAGTGAACTGGTGATCCTACTACATCGCTTTCGAGAGTAGCATCACTGATTTTTAATCCCACATGAATCTCACGAGACATTGTCTCATCTGAACTTTCGAGGGGCTTCTCTGACTCTACAGAAAGAGGATCTGAAACACCTATGTCCATCTTTGGTGATGAAAGGTCAACCTCAGAAGGAAGAATGGCACCTTTTACATTACCTATTAGTACGGAGCAAGAAGTGATGGGAGCTAGTACGGCTTCAGACCAACCTGTGAACCATTTAGACCTAATGTAACAATGGATGGTAGGAAAAGTGTCCGTATGGCCCAAGTAGTCTGAAAGTATAGCAGAGGAATGAGTTTCTTTTAGGTTAGGGAACAGCTTATCAGAAATGACTATACATGTGCATCCAGTGTCTCGTAAAATGGTAGACACATTAAGTCCATTAACTGTTCCTGAACAGAAGGGTGCTTGGTCATTACAGTCTTCAAAACATCTTCCAAGTTTTTGGACCTTCATAGAAGGACAATCTGGACGTTTATGTCCCTTAACACCACACAAATGACAAACAGGAATGAAAGAAGTAATTTTACTTTCCACTAGAGGCTTTGATTTCTTAAGGTCTGATGAACCCTTGCCCTTAGGGTTCGATCCTTTTAGATCTTTATAGGAACTGTGAGCCTCAGCATACAGGTCAGCAGCCTCAACAACTTCCTCAGTTTTAATCAGGTTACGTTCTCTGATGAATGTTCGTATCTGATTGGGAAGAGCTGTCAGGAACTGGTCAGCAACCATGAAGTCTCTAAGAGATTCATAACTGTGATCAATTCCTGAACTCTCTATCCAAAAGTCGAACAAACGAAAGAGTGTTACCTGTAACTGTTGAAAGTTCTGGCCAGGCTGTAAGGTGGCATACCTGAAATCTTTCTTGTAAGAATTTGTGGTTTTTTGATATGCTTTAAGGATTGCCTTCTTCAGTAGGTTATAATTACATATGATATCCTGTGACAAAGTTTCATAGATATTCAAGGCTGTACCAGAAAATAACATTCCTAACCTAGTAGCCCAGGTGTCAGCAGGCCATTCACAGAGGGTAGCGGTATTTTCAAACCTGATAATGTATGAAGTTATGTCTTCCCCCTCTGTGAAGGGAGGAAAATTAGGTGTTGGAATATGTGCACTGACTGCACGTTGTTCCATTACTCCTTTCTCTAATTGTTGTTGTGTAAAAGTTAACTTTTTATTCTCTAATTCAAGGCGAGATTTTTCGAGCTCGCGATCCTTTTCTCTCTTTATTAACTCATGTTCTCTAGCTTTTTCTTCAACTTCTCTATCCTTTGCTCTTTCCTCAAGTTCTCTTAATTTAACTTGTTCTTCATGTACTCTAGCTCTCTCCTCACAATCAAGTCCATCACGCTCCTTTTTGTCTTCTCTCTCTCTTTCTAACTGTCTTGGATTTCTCTTCTCTTTCGATTCTCTCTCTCTCCTTTTCTTCTTCTCTTTCCCTTTCTAACTGTCTTTCTTCTCTCTCAATTCTCTCTCTTTCAAGTCTTTCCTGGATCTTAGCACTAATGAAAAATTCTAAATTTTTCCCTGTTATTCCTAACTTAATTAAAGCATTCATCCAAAACTGGTATTCATCCATACTTGCAAGAATAACTTAAACTATCAGGGGAAATGAAACGGGTATTAAAGAAAACGGAGGGTTCAATTCCTGCTCCGCTCAAACTGTAAATAAACCAGAGGGCTCGATCCCTACTTCAATTAAACAATATGTATTAATTAAAACGAAAGGTTCTATGCCGGCTCCGAGCAAACAGTAAGTAGAAAGGGATCGATGGATCTATAATTTCCTCACTACAGAACACAGAGAGTAGTCGTCAACAGAGTAAAGTCCGAGGCAGCTACGGTGAAAAGCTCTGTTCCACAAGGCACAGTACTCGCTCCCATCTTGTTCCTCATCCTCATATCCGACATAGACAAGGATGTCATCCACAGCACCGTGTGTTCCTTTGCAGATGACACCCGAATCTGCATGACAGTGTCTTCCATTGCAGACTCTGCAAGGCTCCAGGTGGACATCAACCAAATCTTTCAGTTGGCTGCAGAAAACAATATGAAGTTCAACGATGAGAAATTTCAATTACTCAGATATGGTAAACACGAGGAAATTAAATCTTCATCAGAGTACAAAACAAATTCTGGCCACAAAATAGAGCGAAACACCAACGTCAAAGACCTGGGAGTGATCATGTCGGAGGATCTCACCTTCAAGGACAATAACTTTGTATCAATCGCATCTGCTAGAAAAATGACAGGATGGATAATGAGAACCTTCAAAACTAGGGAGGCCAAGCCCATGATGACACTCTTCAGGTCACTTGTTCTATCTAGGCTGGAATATTGCTGCACACTAACAGCACCTTTCAAGGCAGGTGAAATTGCTGACCTAGAAAATGTACAGAGAACCTTCACGGCACGTGTAACGGAGATAAAACACCTCAATTACTGGGAGCGCTTGAAGTTCCTGAACCTGTATTCCCTGGAATGCAGGCGGGAGAGATACATGATTATATACACCTGGAAAATCCTAGAGGGACTAGTACCGAACTTCCACACAAAAATCACTCACAATGAAAGCAAAAGACCTGGCAGACGATGCAACATCCCCCAATGAAAAGCAGGGTGTCACTAGCACGTTAAGAGACCATGCAATAAGTGTCAGGGGCCCGAGAATGTTCAACTGCCTCCCAGCATACATAAGAGAGATTACCAATAGACCCCTGGCAGTCTTCATGCTGGCACTGGACAAGCACCTAAAGTCGGCACCTGACCAGCCGGTCTGTGGCTCATATGTTGGTTTTGTGTGCAGCCAGCAGAATGAACTTGCTTCAGGGAAAACTCAAGGTTCTTCCTGAAGCTGTTTGAGAATTTTCTCCTACCACCCCTATATATGATAAATATTTTAAAGACAAAATACATTGACAAAACATTCACAAAAATACAAAAGAAAGTAAAACAACATAGATAACAACTCAGAGCTACATCTCGAATACTTTGTCCAGCTCCCCGGCGGTGGGTCGCGTGCCCAGAATGCAGCTGGCATTTATTCTCTGGATCGCAACACTGAGTCTTTAAAAGAGGAAGCTGGTCGCCCTGTGGTCCTTGGTTTGTATGACAAGCTTCTCACCCAGCTCTTTTAGGAACTTTAGGGCATACTTGTCCCATGCTTCAAGGGTCTCCAACCCTATTGGGATGAAATTATAACAAAGTGTGAGGTCTTCATATTTCAGATCTTCTGGGTCTCCCTGTGGGTGGCAGCTCCACCCTCTTCAGCTTCGGGGTATAGCAAGTAGGTGTTTCCCAATGTGGCAGCACAGGTGTAGTCCCAGGCAATCTGCTTTCCATCCTTCAGGGTAGCATAGTGGCTCCATTAGGATGCTTTTGACTTCTGTCAGACCTCTGCACTTGGGGTTATCATTGAGCTGGGTAATGGGCTGTAGCGAGGCTTCTCTTTTTGATGTCATTGACCTCCTCATGCATGGCATACTTCCCTTCTGCTGTGTGACACACGAGACCATGAAGTCCGAATTGATCAGCCATTGCCCTGCCGCAAATACACCTATGTTCGGTGAGGATGGGGGTGGCTAGGCGCAGAGCAACACCAATCCGAATGGCCTGTGGGTCGAGTCAAGTGCCCAGGGAGGAATTGGGAACAGCTAAAAGGAAATCTCCTGAGTGTGTGCCTTCACTGCCAGGAGATGAGCTTTGTCCTTTCCTGAAACTTTGGTGAGCATTGTGTTGGCGATTTTTTCCATGATCGGTTTGTCCCAGTGGGACTGTTTGTGTTCTTTGGGAGGAGCTGGTCTACTGGAGGAGTCTGCAAGGGTGTCCCACCGAATCGCTGCTTCAGTAAACCTGGGGTCTTGAGCTCCTACCACGTCTCTCAAGTGTTTGGTGACTATCTTCTTGACTAATGCACTGGAAGCCAAACAAAAAGACAGAAAAGCAGGTAAAGCATTATGCGTTGCTTTGCGCACCCCTATACCTCCCAGTTGCACTGGAGGGTTGCCTGATCCCATTGCTGATCCTCTAGTGACAGGTTCAGTGCCTTCTTAAAGGTTGATCTCAGATGTGTGTCATATTCGTTGAGTGTTGGGTTGTCAAAAGAGGGTACACACCTCAGGAAGTGAGTCTTGGCATAGTAAGACACCTTGTGAGGAGATACAGAGCATCATAGGCATCAAAATGCTTATTCCCCCTCCATTCTCATCAGTCATTCAATTTGTCCTTGAGGACAGTGTCGATGGCCTGGTGGTCCAGCAGCGCTGGAAAGCGCAGAAAAGAATGAAGCGAGTGGTCACCCTGCTGAACACCCTGATGAGAGAATTTCTGTTCTCCAAAACAAAAAATTGAGGGTTTGCTGTAGCCGGATGAAATGAAGGAATAAAAGACTGGGGAACAGATCCTGAACAGTGGCAAACTACATCTCTCTTCACCGTATTAAAGACATTGTAAAACAAGTTTGGACTACAGCCTTGTTTTTCTGTATGCCCCTGAAGTAGGCCCGCAGCATGAAACTGCGGCTTCATTGCCTTGGAAGAACACAAAGCCAGTTAGTGGGGGCTTGAGTAAACTGGCAAGCTTTTAGGCGATTTTCTTACTCTGCTTTAACAACAAGATGTAAGTGTTACCTTCAGCAATTAGTCTGATTCCCCATCCTTCTTCTTTCAAAGCACAAAGTGAGGCTCCAATAAAGAAGGGTTTAATTTCTTCTGGGATTCACCCAGCCAGGTAATTGCTGACGAAATTGTTAACTCGGTGAGAAATTATTCAAATGCACGAGTACTGGGTTTATCTCTCCTTGAGTGCTTGCTTCAGAGTTAAACCCCGGAATTGCTGGAAAGTTTAACCGTTAGAATTTTATTTGGCAAAAAA
>NW_026470705.1:0-10870 GCF_026875155.1 Cherax quadricarinatus | reverse complement strand
TGGTTTCTTTTTTTTCTGTTGGGTAAAATGCAAGATTTCAGGTACTCTTGTATTCAAATTACATTTAGGTCACACTACACATACATGCACAAGCATATTTTATATCACACCCCTCGGGGTTTTTTTCTATTTTCTTTTACTTCTTTTTTCTTTTTATTTCCTATCTCCATGGGGAAGTGGAAAGAATTTTCCTCCATAAGCCATGCGTTTTAAAGAGGCGACTAAAATGCCGGGAGCAAGGGGCTAGTAACCCTTCCCCTTATAAATTACAAAAATTTAAAAGACAAATTTTGGGTTTTTTCTTTGGGCCACCCTGCCTTTGGTGGGACACGGCCGGTGTGTTAAAGAATAATAATAATAACTAATACAATAAAACCTTTGGAAATAGACCCCTAGCAACAAATTCTGGATAAAAGGGAAAAAAGTAGGGGGCAGACAAAGGGCTCGTGATCTGTGTGGGGGGGAGGAGGGTGGTGTTGGTAGTATCACTGATGTTTTTAAACCGGCCCAAATGAAGGGGGGCATTTCCCTTGTTGTGATATGTTTCTAGATGAATTACAAAAAAAATTTTTGGGTTAGCTTTTGACAAAGCATTTATACTTTGCTCTAAAATCCCTTTCCCCTTTCCCCCCATACCCACTCACACTCACCTTCTTTTTTTAACTTGGTCTGTCTCCCACCAAGGTGGGGGGCCCCTAACATAGAAGAAAACACTTTAAATTTATTAATCTATCAGTCTTGGCAGAAGGGCACTGACATTTCAGTTCAGATGTTCCTTAAAAACAAACACCCAAATCCTTCAGAGTGCAGGCACTGTACCTCACACCTCCCAAGGGAAATTTGTCCTCATTTAATTTTTTTTTTTCCAAGGTCTTTACACAACATGTTGCTATGTATGTAATCTCTGGGGAAATGCTTTGTGTTAACCTGAACAAACTTATAGGGCTGCAACACCCCCCCTTTTCCTTCAGGGGTAGGCAGTCCTCACACCTCCAGGACGCAAAATCCTTCCCTCCCTCGTTGCAGGGGATTACCTCCCACCTCCCGGACTGCAAAAATCCCATCCCTCCTTAGATTGCAGGATGTACCTACACCCCCAGGGGCAAACATCCAACCCCCCTTTGAGTACAGGGACTGTACCTCCCCCCTCCGGAATCAAGCCGGCAACTAATTTCACTGACTTCTTATAGAGTTTCCTTGCATACACTCCAAAACATGTCACATCATAAATACAACTTACCCACCATTCCCTTTTGGGGTTGGGTGCAAAGCCCCTAGTCCCAAAAGTTATAAGTTTTTTAATTAACCCTATTTACTTTGATTGAGTAATGTAAGGACTGATGGTGAGAAATTAAGCTGTTCAGATTAACCCTTTTAGGGTTTCCGACGTACTAGTATGGCTTACACACCAGGGTTATTGACGTACTACAACGCCTAAATTCTAGTGCCTTCAAATCTAGCAAAGCGAAAGCTGGTAGGCCTACATATGAAAGAATGGGTCTATGTGGTCAGTGTGTGCAGTATAAAAAAAATCCTGCACACAGTGTGTAATGAGAAAAAAAAAACTGACCGTGTTTTTGGATTAAAACAGCAACTTTGCACTCTATTTTCGTATGGTATTTATGGTTGTATTCTAGTTTTCCTGGTCTCATTTTATAGAATGGAAGACATAATATAGAAATTGAGATGATTTTGATTGGTTTCACAATGAAAAGTACAGTACCCTGAAATTGAGCTCAAAGTAGCAGAAATGTTCGATTTTTACCAAAGTTCAAAAGTAAACAAATCGTGCCAAGCGTCCAATACACGTCAATTGGCCAGTCTAATATTCTTTCACAAGTGCGCTGATATTATTTATACCATTTCTACACTAATGCAGTAGTCTGCATAACAGTAAATCTTTTATTTTTTGTGAGAATAAAAATTCAGAGTGGAAAGCAAAAGAAATGTAAGAGGGGCCTGGGGACATGACTAATGAACAGAGGAAATGTTATTTTAGTGCCAGGAATGTCTGTCTTGTTTATTCTGGACCCTATTTGGAAACTGGCATCTTCTGAAATTTGTGTGAAATTGGCAAAATTGCCAAATTCTAACCACTTTATTGGATAGTTGAAATTGGTAAATGGGCAGTTTCTTGTACTCATTTGATAGAAAAAATTAAGTTCTAGCGAAATATGATTTTTGTCGACTAGTACACAGGAATCGGCTGAAAATAGGGCTCAAAGTGGGCGAAATTGCCGATGTGTAAACATCATCGAGACCGTTAACTTCACAAGAGTATAATTCCATAAATTTTCCATCAAATTTCATACTTTTTGTGTTATTATGAACGGGAAAAGATTCTCTATCATTTCATAAGAAAAAATTATTTTTTTTTTCCTAAAAATTTTCAACCCCAAGAACGAGTTTCAGTAGAGGGCCTGCCGACCCTGAAAGGGTTAAAGTTCAATGATGATACAAAATAAGAAATTCTTTTCAACTCTGCTGCATAATGTTGATGAGACTGATTTCTTTTAGTAGTCACTACCTTCCCACACTGACTCAGTAGAATAAAGGACACTAGGCTATAAGCTCAGCAAAGACCATTTCTCAGTATTATGCTGTGTTAATTGTGTTAATACTCCAGTAATGCTGATGCTGCATAATGTGAGCACTACTGGAACATAATACAGTAAAAGGTAATAGGTAACTATTGTACTGTACTCTGACCTCATATTTTCAGTTAATTTACTGTACTGTATTAATATATTTTTAGTATGTCTGGTAGTGTCATCAAATTTAAATATTTATTTCTTTTATGCAGTACACAGATAATGTAGCATACATGTAATAAAATGTTAGGAACATAAAGCCACAAGTATGCAATGCATTTCAGGAAAAACAAAGAATTTTGGGTAAATTACATTTGAGTATTTGCCTTTGTGTGGTGGTACCATCCAAGCAACAGACCTCTGCTCCACTACACTCATGGCACTTTGTTGAAGTGGTCACCCAACCCCCTATTAGTCCACTACACTGAGGTGTCCTGATGTGTATCATAATAATATTCAGGAAAAACAAAAAAACTAAAGTTATCGGTGATTAGGCAGATGTACCTGCAAATCAGTTCATTTTTCGGGGGCTACGCAGCATAGAGAGTAAGGAAATTTTTTTTTTAATGCATTAGTTGTCTCCCATTGGGGAGGGTGCCCCAAAAGAAATGAAGTTTTCTTGCATCTAACTGGGGGCAAGGGGTTAGTAACCCCTTTCCTGTTACTTACAAATTTTTAAAAAGAGATTTTGTTTTTCTTTTTGGGCCCACTCTGCCTCGGTGGGGTGGCGGGGGTTTGAAACAAATTTTTTCTTCTTTTTTTCATTTAGAAAGTTATACAGGAGAAGGGGCTACTAGCCCCTTGCTCCAGGCTTTTTTGTTGCCTTTTATGCCCAAATGTCTTATTGGGGAAAGTTTCTTCTCCACCTCCTCATGAAGAAAAAGGAACTATGTCTGAGAAAAATAAAATAGCAGCAAGTGACAAAATAGGGGGGAGGGTAAATCATACGCTCGGAGGCGTTTAAAATTTAAAGTGAAAAAAGCCAAAAACCATGGTAAAGGGCCCATACAAGCCTCTGCACTAGAATGGTTGGGACTTTCAAAGAGGAAAACAGAACTGAAAGTTTGTGTGTTCTCTGTTAATTAATGCGGTAACTGCAAAACAGAGTGGATGTCGGGTTTTAAAGACTGTATTCTGTGGGAAAAAAGGATCAGTGTAATTTTGAAAGGGGGTCATCGTTTTAAGTAGATAAAAAAAAAAAGGCTTAAATCTGGTCAACACAAAATATACACTGGGGAAACCCCTACATGCATATACTGAATGCATACAGATGCTCTTTGCCCTACAATGGTCCAAACTTAAAAATATTTAACTTTATGGGGTGCAAAAGCAATTACTTTGGAGAAAAAACTTAAGAAAAATTTCCCCAAAACATAAAGGCAGAAAGTCCATAACTTGTTTTCATTTACTCATTTAATACTTTACATTTTTATGTGTTTATTTACTATTCGTGTGGTAGTTTTTTCTTATTTATTTGCATTTTTCTATTAACTCACGATATTTTGACCTACGAGGGGTTCATTGGAAGGGGAACCCATTGTAAGTAAAGGGCACCTGTCCTTTTAAAATATTAGAAAACATTAAATGATTGAATAGTAAAAACTGCAATAAAAAAATGTCATTAAAGGGAAAAAAACTTATAATTACTGTAAAAAACATATTTTATGGTAAAAGTTTCATCACATTCAGACTTGATAAAATCTAAAGACTGAAATTTTTTTAAGATTACCATTCAACTTTCTCTCCATAAATCATGATACAATAATGTTTTTTTTTATCACCAAAGTAGTCTAATTTCTCGTTTGATAAAACAATTGTTAGCTTAGTCGCTAATTATTTTTTAATTCCGCAATTTCAGTTTCAATTTTTCCCGCTTTTTTTTCTTTTTTTTAAACTTCTCGGGTTTATTAAGGCCCTCCTTGCTCCCGAACCAGTTCTTCAAACAACGGTTTTAAATGCAGGGTCTGCTTTAATAAGAAAAATATCAATATTAGAGAACATTACAAAAAATAAAGTTACATGTCATTCAAATATAAACCCACAGGAATATATGAATTATATTTTTTAAAGTTAAACAAAATTTTTTTCAAATCCCAGTTTGAAAAAGATCCTATACGGGTTTAAATTTTTTCCCCTCTACAAATAAACATATGCAACTGCATCGTGGGTGAAAAAAAAAAAATCGCAAAAATTTTAAATACAGAAAAAATAAAAACCCAGAATGGGCATGAACTTTAAATCAAACTTTAAAAAAAAGTATTTGCGGAAAAAATTTCATAAAAAAATTTAAATGTCTGTGGTGTTAAGACTTTAAAAATTTTAATAATAAATGAATTGTGTGGAGTGTACTTTTAAATTTTGTGTGGCAGCGACTTCGGGAATATTCTGACAGATATGTATGCTCCATTTTATAAAAAAAATCCATTTTATGAAATAAAATAAAAATTTTTAATATAGGATACAAATATAAGATAATTTATAACCTTTACAAAAGGCTTTTTACTGTGCTGGGAAGCTGAATGGACAGAGTGGACAGAATTCCAGGTTGTAAATGGTAGTATGTTTTTATAACTGGTCTTTTTGTCCGGGCAGCAGGTACGTTTAGCGTTTCTTACCCTTTTCAGAATTTAAATAAAGCCATAGAGCATGACATAATAGAATATCAATTCTTTGTATTTTTGTAGCTCACAAATGACCATTACCTGGAGTTTCCCTGGAGAGGGTACTGTATGTTTTTGCTTATTAATCTTAATTTAAAATTTAAGTTTCCCCAAAATCTCTGATATAAAGGGGTTTTTGGGCTGTGCACCCAACTATTATATTTATTGTACAAAACGTATCATGTAAAAATAAAATGTTATTACTGTATGTTTATTATGAAAAATGTGGCATGTTTTCTGTTGCATCCTTCTAGGTCAACTTGGTGATTCTCCGCAGTGGTGGTCTGTGTAGGCACTGCTAAACTGCAGCCCCCCCTACTTTCATCAATATTATAGTAACTTCAATATATGTCTTCATTTTTTTTTTTTAAATTCTTTCTTTATACTTGTATATTATATATCCTTAAGCTTAATGTCAGTAGCTATCCCCTAGACATGAAAAAATTAAAAAAACCCTTGTATGGAACCGTGTGCTTCACAGTTCCAGCGAATTGGTGTTTGGTGTAGTGCGATGCTACATGTTGAGTAAACCTACCATGGGCGGGGATGAACCCCGATAGAAAGTCTCAAAACTCCACACCGTGTGTTACCCACTGGCAAACGCGAGGGTTTCTGGAGTTTTGAGATTCTGATGCAGGTTCTATCCCCACCCGGGTAGGGTTTTGTTTGCAATTGTATCATTACAATTTTGTGAGTTGTGTCTGAGAAAAGATGTGCAGGCGGGTAGAGGAGCCTGTGCGACACAGTCCCGACCTGTTGTGCAAGTGTAAGGCGGGTTTTTCTTTTTGACCAGCAACATGTTTGCACTTAAAAAATGTACCTATTCTTGAATGTGAAAAGTTTTAGAATTAGTGTCTCATGTTTCCCAAAAATTTTTTTTAATTTTTAAATTTTTTTGTGCAAAGTAAAACAAAATGGGGGTTTTTTTTTAAATGAATGGATCAAGTTTTGAACTTAAAAATTTAGGAAAGTAAAAATATTTTTTTGTTTATGTTTGTATAAACTTATGTATAAATTTTCTTTATATTGCTTGTTTCTTTTTAAAAATATTAAAACAATGGAAAAAATTTTCGAAGCGCACCCCCACTAATTTTTGTATGACCCACCCTGCATAAACCCCAATTACAAAATTTTTTTAAATGTGCTTCCTACTTGCAGGTAAAAACAGATGCTGTTTTAAAGTTTGATGCGGTAGTTTCAAGACCAATTGATGCATTTTTCTTAAACAATCCCACGGGACAAAAATGTTGTTTGGTGGTTCTTTTTTAAAAAAGCTTACAAAATTTCCAGCCCCAAAGCCCTCATAGAAGAGTGCACTTTACATCACACATTCCTTCAGTTAGACTTTTTCCCTTGCACTTCCTCGTGATTGCTGGGAACTGTGCACTCCTTAAAAAATTTAAATTACCTATCCAATTAAAGAAGGGGTTTCTCAGTTACCTTGTTCTGAGGCCGCACGTTGCAACAAAACTTTTTCCCACACATGAAAAAAAAATTGTTAAAATAGCCACCAGATCTTCAACTATAATTATAAACGTTTAAAACCCTTTGAGGAATCTGCCACTAATGCAGGAAATTTCAAACACTATGTAGGGGGTTTTTGACAAGAATTGTTTTGGGGAAAACAGCAAAATTGACTCACGAAATCTAATAACACGAAGCAAACAAACCCCAGAACGGTGGGGTTTGAACCCCCCGGACAAGTAAATCTTTAAAATCCAGGCCAGTGCAAAGATACTGGCTGAGTGGTTTTATTTTTTCAAAAAAATTTGAATAGCGAAGTACAGACTTCAAGGACGTAAAAAGTCCTTTAAGAACACTTAGGCCCCACAACAGTGATACCCGTGTTGTTGCTAGTGAGGCCGGTTCTAGCACCTTGTTGTTTTGGCTCTGACTGTGCCCTTTTTGTTAGTGTTGACTTGGCTCTAGTACCAGTGTTGCGTCAGTGTTGGCTCGGCTCTGTAGGTTTTTGTCAGTTTGGCTTGGCTTAGTACTCATCTAATTGGGTTGACGGGTTGAGCCCCCGTCCGACCCCGCCCCCTTTACTGTTTACTACTAGGTCCTCCCTCTCCCCCTTTCTTTCCCGAGCTTTGTCTACCCCGTCTTAAAGTATGTTGGTTCCCGCCTCCACTACATACTTTCTGACTATTCCACTTCCCGACGACTCTGACGAAAAAGTACTTCTTAACATCCCGTAATCGTCAGTTTCAGCTTTTCCCAAATTTTGACCCCTTGTTTCGTGTCCTCTTCTGGAACATCCTGTCTCTGCCACCTTGTTTATTCCCGCATTATTTTGACGTTGTTATCATGTTCCCCCGACCCTCCTTCCCCCAGGTCGTCAGTCCCCATTTTCCCCCAACCTTCTTCGTAGAACATTCCCCGAGCTCCGGGAATAGCCTTTTGCAAACCTTTGCCAAATTTTTTAATTCTTGACGTGCTTACCAGGTGTGGGGTTTTTCCAAATGGTGTGCATACTCCAGTATGGGCCCGAGTTTTACTTTTACGTGTCTTGAAGAAATTTTTACCGAGATTCGGAACATATTTTCAGGTTTGCCCGGCGCCCATATGCTGCAGCCATTATTGGTTCCGTGTGCCTCCCGGGACTGCTCAGTGTTATGGTCACCCCAAGATCTTTTTCCTTGAGGAGGTTTGCAGCCTTTGTCCCCCCCCCCCGCCTTACCTTTTCTTGGTCTTCTTTGCCCTTTCCCCCAAACTTCAAGTTTTGTATTTTGGGGGGAGGTTGAAAAACAAAAAACCAGTGCTGGACCCAATGTCCAGCCTATAAGGGCTCTTTGTAATCTGCCTGTCCTCAACCCATTTAAACCTTTCTTTTGTTACTTATCTGTGAACAGGGACCTTAGGTCTATTCCCTTTCCACCATGTCTTCACTATATCAAAAAAAGGACCCACCCCCCATGGAACCCCATCGTCACAGGTCCCCCCTGGATTTCTCACGTACCCCGCCCGTTGTTGCCCCTGTCAGGTATTCTCTATCCTTGCGTGCCCTTTCCCGTTATTCATGCGTTTCCCCCCAGCTTCTGCATAAATTTCCTTGAGGAACTGTGTCAAAGGCCCCCTGTGTTCAGGAAAATGCAATCAACCCCCCCCTCTTCTCGTTTCTTTTTCAGTTACCTTGTCATAAAACTCCAGAAGGTTTTTGGCACGGATTTGCCTTCCCTGAATCCATGCTGGTTGTTGTTTATAAGTGTTTGTTCAGGGGCTCCACCCCTCTCCTATAATCTTCTCCATGACTTTGCAAATTACCGTCAAAGGCCTGGTTGTAGTTTAGTGCTGTTTCTGTGCCCTTTTTTAAAAATGGGGATAATTTACCGTCTTTCCTTCAGGTAGTTGCCCAGTTTCAAGGGGGTATTGAAAATTGGGTTTGTGGCACGCACAGATTCTGCCCCTTCTCTAAGGACCCACGGGGGGAGATGTTGTCCGAACCCCCACCTTTGGTATTAGGCATTAGCGCTTCTGCACCCCTTTCCGTTGTTTTTGTTCATCCAGTACCCGTTGGGATGTTCCCTGTTGGGTTCCCCTTTTTTGTGTTTCTGGAGCCTTTCCCGTCTTTTCTGTTAACACTTCCCTTAAATTCTGTTGGGGTCCTCACTACCCCTGTCATTACTTGTGAGTTCCCCCCCTTCTTTCCTCGCCCGATCAGCTGGGGCTTTGACTGTTGTCTTTCCTGATGTGGTTTTAAGCGTTTGGGTCGACTTTCTTTCAATGCATTTTATTTTCATCTGTCTGTCAGTGTTGGCTCTGGCTTACGCCAGCATCCACCAATATTGCTAGGAATTTTTACTGATAAAAAAGCTTTTGACACAGTAGACCACAGATCCTACTCCACAAACTTGACCATTATGTTATAAGAGGCCTGCACTTGAATTTTCAAAACCTCCTTACAAAGGTTCAGTATGTCACCATTAAAGACCGGGTCATCAAAAACGGCCCCCTTGTCGGGTTCCGCAGGGGAAATTCCTTGGTCCCTGCTCTTCCCTTTTTTACATCAATGACTTCCAAACGTATCCCAAACCTGAAACCCCTTGCCTTGCTGACGACAGACTTATGTCTCTTCCCCTAATCTTGCCACCCCCAACACATTGTTAAAGAAAAGTGCTCAAAATAATTGGATGATAGCCCAAAAAACTTACACAACATGCAAAACCCACTACATTATTTTGGGGAGCGAGCAGGGGGTTTCACAATTAACATTAAATCGACAACACAATTGCCCGACATAATGAGGGCAAAAATTTATAGGCCTATATCTTGACAAAAAACCTGAATTTCAGCCCCATATCCCAAAACATAACAAAAAAAAGTATCCAAAAAAGGTTTGGGGTCCTTCCAAGATACGATACTAGTCCGCCCCAAAAAGCCCTTCTCAACTATACCCTTACTCCTTTATCCATATCTCCCCTATGAAATTTTTGCTTGGGGGTCAACTGCAGCAGCACCCCTAAAGCCCAAAAATAACCCAACAAAAAGCCACAGTAAAAAATAATCACTAAATCCCTCCGGAAACACCCCCCTTCTTTAAAATTAAACTTATTCCCTGTTTGAACATCCAAAATTTTCTACTTGCAAAACTATATTACAGGCCTTAAATTCCAAATAAAAACCCTTTACCTAAAATGCTTTTGATGGTTTTGGGCAGGACCCCAAATAACACCAGCACAAACATCTCTGACATTCCCCCTGTTCGATAAACTTTTCAAAAAATTTTAATGATGTCCAAGGCCCCAAAATTGAAACATTACCTGAAAACTCTAGAACTGGAAAACATTATCACCCTTTAAAGCTACTGTTAGAAAAATTATCTCCCTGATCACCCCCTCAACAACTAATGAAAACCACTTGGGGGTTACACTTACAGTCCCATCACCCATTTGACTATAAAAAAGAAATAGAATTTAATTTAAAATAATGAAACCTAAAAAAGTTAAGTTTGCCTGTGATACTCAAATAGAAAATTTTTGTATTGTGCCAAAAAAAAAAACTTCACATTGCTAAACTCACAAACTTAATTTTGACTTAGCCTTAATACCAAAATTTCTCCAAATTTGTAAAAATTTAGAGTTAAGAATTAAACTAAGTCTGCCCCCAAAAGCCCGCCCTGCTAGGTGTCCTAGTGCCCCCCACTGTAATTTTGTTTTTTATAAATGTAAACCACACAATATCCAAAATCTGTAAACCCTGCATTGTAAACCCTTTTGAGAATAAAATTGATTGATTTATTGATTTGGGTGTGGCTCTAGTGCCCGTGTTTGGGTCTGATAGTACCAGTGTTTAAAAAATAAGAACAAAGAAAGAAAAACACTGCAAAGGCCTACGACCCCCTGCGGAGCAGGTCCCTGTCCCCCCCCCGGTTTGCCAATGACCCACCCCCTCTGGTACCTCCCCCTCAAAATGGAGATGGCCCCCGACCAGAGCACAAGCTAGTCAGGTCCAACTACCCCACCCCCAAACCCCTATGTATTTATCTAACCTATTTTTAAAACATCACAAAGTTTTGCCCCCAATAAAATGTACTCGGGATATTACCAAAAACCCGGGCTTTCCTATATCCTTCCTGAATTAATTTTTTCCAACTTGAAACCATTGCTGCGGGGTCGGTGT
>NW_026470704.1:0-10909 GCF_026875155.1 Cherax quadricarinatus | reverse complement strand
GCATCGTATATCTACATAATAAACATACAAGTAAAAACAAAAAACATGCATATTTAAAATATATATTAATGCATCAGCATTCAACTTTGTAATCAGTTTTGTTATTGTGTATCATAAACCTGTCAAGAGGTCAGCGCTATGACTTGGAAATGCTTTGGGCCAATCTGACAGCAGACCAGTTACAGTCAGTTGAAAATATGAAATGTATATATAATTCCAATAACAGCTAAGGTTTAATATTAATTTGACCAGACATCACCGCACTATGTATACCTACATCAATGACAGAAACACTTTGGCCACTTGTAGTACAACTTTTAGCACAACATTGTAGTACCCACAGTTAGTGGCCAGGCTTCAAACACCTTTTATTGTACAGCAACAAGGAAATGGAAAAGACTGTCTGGACATGTCAAAGCAGTCATACCATGAACCAGTTCAAGAAGAGAGCCAAAGGTGTCTAATGAATGTAGCGACAAAAGGGAGGAAATTTTTTTTTTTTTGCTAACATACATGTAAATATAAATAACCCACTCTACCATATTCCTAGTATATCTCCTTTATAGTATAATAATAAGACAAAAAAAAAAACAATGGAAATAAGTCACTGCATTTTTGGGTTTATCCTAGGTTCTCTACACACATACTGCTATGTGATAATCTATGTAACTGTATGTGTTTATACCTGAATAAACTTGTTTAGCGCCCGTGACCAGGTATACCGTAAAGCAAATTGTAAAATTAGCCGCAACATGCATAGTATCACACGTGATTCACTTGACTATGGCTTACCTGACTCGCACAGTGTGTGCTTATGTCCTCTCTTTAACATTGTGGTGGTGTTATTTTTCACAAACTGTTACATTAATCACTATATTTACTGTTCAGCCACTTTCTCCAGTGCTACGCCGTGTTTATATTATCAGAACCAACAGCCATTAGAACGCTTAGTACACGATAACGTCAGCATTTATGAACATAGTTCTCCTGCAACAACTGGATGTGACATTGATTAAAACAATAATAAAATAAATAGAGCTCAATTCAAACACTTTAATTTTCATATAACAAAGGAAATTTACAATAAAGGTTAAACTGTTATATATATATAGCATTTATTTTTTAAACTAAATTTTTCAAAAAGTATTGAACAAAGTTTTCATGGGTATTATTTGTTGTTGTTGTTCTTGTTGGGTGGTAGGGGATTTTATACGGTCTTAGGGCCGAATGCATTCTTCGTATTTCTGCTGAAAATACAGTATTTCGACTCCATATGAGCCCATATAGCCCAATTCTTCTGATGTGTTGTATATAGCGCCGGTCCTGATCACCGCTCACCGCATAGCAAGTGCTCGAGATCAATCGTTTTATTATAATTATAGGACTAAGTAAGTAAGTCACATTTATTTATTTATTTATTTATTTATTTATTTATTTATTTAGTAATTTTAGCATACATACAGAGGTACACAAAAATACAGGTAAGAGCAGCATGCCAAAGCCACTTATATGCATAGCATTACGGGCTGGCTTAAAATTAACTTAAGATTAACTAAGCAATGATGAAATCAGTGATAAGACATTATTGTAAACAGATAACTATAAAGCACAAATGAGTATTACAAAGACAGGTCATATGGTTGCATGCATTGCTGTACATTCAATAGAATGGAGTATTCTGTTAGGTAGTGTATTTAAAAAATAACAAAGTTAGATTGGGTCTTAGGTTTAACATTTATGTGATATAATTATGAGAAACATTTAAGATATACAATTTATAAGGTTCAGTTATTCAGTATTTATTTGGTTTTGGGTGAGTAAGTGATCCTTGAGAAGAGACGAATTTATAAACAGGTAGTGTTTCTATATATTTACAGGTAATGAATTCCAGATTTTAGGGCCTTTTATGTGCATTGAGTTATTGCATAGCATGAGATGGACACGAGGAACATTAAAGAGTGATCTGTGCCTTGTGTTATGGTCATTGTGTTCTGTTGAGGTTGGCAAGGAGATGTTTGAGGGGAGGGTTAATATCAGAGTTAAGTGTTCTATGTATGTAATAGGTGCAATAATAATTATGGATGTTTTGTATGGTGAGTAGTTGAGTGTTTTGAATATTGGTGGAGTGTGCTGCCTGTAGTGAGATTTGTTATTCTAACTGCAGCCTTTTGTTGGGTAATTAGTGGTCTGAGATGGTTTAATTGTTGTTGAGCCCCATGCACAAATTCCATAGGTGAGATAGGGGTAAATAAGAGAGTGATAAGGGCCAGGAGGGCTGACTGTGGAAACATAGTACGTATCTTCGATAGTATGCCTACAGTCTTGGAAATTTTCTTAGAAATTTGTTGTATATGTGTATGAAATTTGAGTCTATTATCAAGGTGGATTCCTAAGAATTTTCCCTCTGTTAGCTTTGTGATAGGTGATCCGTTTATCGTTATGTTAAGAGGGACATCTGTAGCTCTGTTACCAAACTGAATGAAGTAGGTTTTGTCAATGTTTAGTGTAAGTTTGTTAGTCCTCATCCAGGTAGATATTTTCTGTAATTCGGTATTTACAGTATTGGCTAGCGTGACTGGGCTCGGGTGAGAGAAGACGTATGTAGTGTCATCTGCAAAAAGTGTGGGTTTGAGTAATTGCGAAGCATTTGGTAGGCCATTTATGTATAGGAGAAAGAGAAGAGGGCCAAGGACACTTCCCTGTGGGGACACCAACTGTAATTGGTTGTGCGGAAGAGCTTGCCCCATTTGCGTACACATATTGGCTTCTGTTGCTGAGGTATGACTTGAGGTAGTTGAGGGAGTGCCCTCTTATACCATAGTGTGACAATTTTACGTGGAGCAAGTCATGGTCAACTATCAAAAGTTTTACGTAAGTCAATGAAGATCCCCAGTGGGACTTCTTTTTTCTCTATTGCAGTGTATATATGTTCTAGCATGTGTATAATAGCATCATTAGTATTTTTATTAGGCCTGAATCCAAATTGGCAGGAGTTGTTTGACTTTATTGGGTTTTCACAAGTTAAAACTATACAGTGTACTATTTTGTGTACTACCTTATTGTACTCGCCTAATTGTGGTTGCAGGGATCGAGTTTCAGCTTCTGGCCCCACCTCTGTTGGCCGCTATTGGTTTCACTATTCTGGATGCGTGGGCAATATCATACCCATTCTTAAAGCAATAATAATATAATATCTTTATGTACTACAAGTACATGTACGAGGTATACAGGCCTAGCTGACATCAACGACAAAACTAGTACGTAGAAAGCCGCTTGTTTATACAGAGCATTTCGGGCAAATTAGGTCAGTTTTGTCCCAGGATGCGACCCACACCAGTCAAAATAACACCCAGGTACACATTTTACTGATGGAGTGAACATAGACAACCAGTGTAAGGAAACACGTCCGATGTTTCACCCCTTCGCCGGGAATTGTAACCCCTACCCTTACCGTGTGAGAGAGCTTTTGCCACCAGGCCACGGGGTACGTGGATTCTGTTTCTACCTCTTCACTGTCTAGGTCTTATGAAGTATTTTCTAACATCCGTTACTCATCTGTGCTTTTAACTTCAGTTGTGATCTCGTGTACCTGAGACCAGCTTGTCAAACAGACTCCCTGTTACAACTCAGGTACTCAAAGGTCTGTTATCCTGGGTGTAAGGGAGCAAAATAAATGCAGAAAAACTTTGAATTATATTATCCTTCACCAAGTATAGACAGAAGTATGTACACTATATACACTATGTACAGCAATAGGTATTAGTGCACGCCACGGTAATCAAGACAATGAAGCCAGTAGAATGCAGACCACGGTGCTTTCAACCAGCTCTCGAATGGAGATGCCAAGGGTGAGAATGTGAGTGGTATCCACATCACCTTCACAATTGCCAGATCCACCTTCTCATTGGCTGAACCTAGATACTGATCATACGATGGGGCCCCGTTAGATCGTTAGATCCTTAGTATCTAGTTTTCTGGTTGGGGAGGCAGCCTATGTTCAATTGCCTCCCAGCATACATAAAGGGGATTCCCAAATAGACCCTGGCTGTCTTCAAGAAGGCACTGGACAGGCACCTAAAGTCAGTACCTGACCAAATGGGCTGTGGTTCGTACGTCAGCTTGCGTGCGGCCAGCAGTAACAGCCTAGTTGATCAGACCCTGATCCACCATGAGCCTGGTCTCAGACCGGGCCACAGGGGCGTTGACCCCTGAACCCTCTCCAGGTAAACTCCAGGTATGTGAGTGTTTAACATGCTCTGAATAAAGATTACATACTCTTTACACCCCACCCCAAGAGGGCTTAGGACTAGGCTTCCACCTCCATGGGTAAAAGTGCCGCCATGGCATAGTACAATAATGGGACCGCCTTTCAACTGTCCAACTCTTAGAGGTCAACTTTATCACGACATAAAGACAGCAGACAGTAGGTCCAAGATACCTGCAGACGGTAGCAGAATATCCCCTCACTAAAAAAAACCACCAAACAATTTAAACAGTATAATACAAAAGGGGGAAAAGAGCTGATTTTTACCCATAGTCCCTAACACACCCTAATCTAATAAATTTGAATGCTACACTCTTGATAAAGAATCAGCCAACTTATTATCTTGGCCAGCAATGTGCTTAATACATATGTTATATGGTTGCAGCCTAAGACTCCAATGCATGAGTCTTGTATTATGGTTTTTCATATGATTAAGATACACCAGAGGGTTGTGGTCACTAGACTGTGACCACCTGAGATGTCTGGCCCATGTATATTTCAATGTGCTCCAGAGCCAGTGTCAGAGCAAGAGCTTCTTTTTCAATTGTAGAGTAGGCCCTCTGGTGTGATTGGTACTTGGCCGAGAAGTAGGCCAAAGGCTGCAACCCATCGTCCCTAGCTTACAGGAGTACTGCTCCCACCCCTGATTCACAAGCATCCACTTGTAATGTAAATGATTTTGGGAAATCAGGAGACAGAAGAATGGGTGCAGTACAGAACAGTCTTTTTTGCTTTCGTGGATGAGTTTTGACATTCTGGGGTCCAAAAGAAGGGGGATTTGTGACTGGTAAGGGAGGTTAAAGGGGCTATAATATCTGCAAGGTTTTTACAGAATCTTCTATAAAATCCTACCATGCCTAGGAAATGTTGGAAAGATTTCCTATCTTGAGGTATTGGATAATTTTTAATGGCAAGAATTTTAGCAAATTTAGGGGCTACTTTGTCACTACCTACTTCATGCCCAAAAAATTAACAGTAGCCTGACGAAAGGAAGACTTAGATAAGTTAACAGTTAAGTGGAAACTGGAAGGTCTCAAAGAGAGCCTTAAGCCTAAACATGTGTTGATCCAAGTATCCGACACAATAAGAATGTCGTCCAGGCAAGCTGCCGTGCCTTCAAGTCCTTTAATAGCCTGATGTATCAGTTTCTGGAATGAAGCGGGCGAGTTTTTCATTCTGAAGGGGGTAAACTGTATATTGATAATGACTCCAGGAATTATGAAGGCAGAGATTTCCTTCACCTTATCGGTCAAAGGTACCTGATAGTAACCCTTTAGGAGATCTAACTTGGACACAAAAGTAGCCTTACCCACAAAGTCGATTACGTCATCTAGACGTGACAGGGATAGCATCTGCAATTGTGACCTCATTCACCTTATGGTAGTCTGTACACATTCGAAAACCTCCATCAGCTTTCTTAACAAGGATGCACGGTGAAGCCCATGGACTAGACTCCTCCTCCACTAACTCACGCCTTAACAGAAATTCTACCTCCTGCTGAAGTTTGCCTCTGTTTTTCAGGATTAGCTCTGTAGAGGAGGAGTTTAATAGGTTTAGAGTTTCCAACATCTACGTCATGATATCCTAATGTACATTTTTTTGGAACATCTGAAAAGATATTCAGGGTAAGATTGTAGGAGCGCAGTTAAACCTGTTACTTGATTCTTATCCAGCCCCACCATTAAAGGGCTAGGATCCTTGAGGAGGACAGAATAGGGAAGCTTTACATTAATCTCAGAAAGAGAGTGCAGAGTCAAGGTCATCTACAGAGGCAGAGGACACAGTCATTGCTGGGACTTTATCTGGTGTATTAAATGCTTTAATTTGATTAATGTGGTAAGTTTTAATTTTTGAGGTCTTGTCAAGGGGAGACGCCACATAATTTACATAAGATAATTTACTTACAATTTGCATAGGTCCCGTAAATCTAGCTTTTAAGGTGTAGTCAGGTATAGGTTCCTGTACCAAACACCTTGTCTCATGGATGGAAGGAGCGAAACTTTGAATTTCTGTCATATCTCTGTTTCATCGTGTTCTGAGCTGCCTTTAAAGCTTGGCTCTGTATTTGTGCCTCTTTCAACCATCGTCTCACATGATTCCGGTATTTGACGTTGTTCACCTCTAGCTCCTGGATCCATTGATAGTGTTAGGTTAAGTAAGGTCAAATTTATCAGGAAACAGGAATAGTGTTTCTGACGCGGGTCTTAGTTATATGATGACCTGCCACTGGAGCTTTTGATCATCTGACCGAGGCCTTCCACTGGCTTACCGGTCTGGAGTTTACCTGGAGAGAGTTCCGGGGGTCAACTCCCCCGCGGCCCGGTCTGTGACCAGGCCTCCTGGTGGATCAGAGCCTGATCAACCAGGCTGTTGCTGCTGGCTGCACGCAAACCAACGTACGAGCACAGCCGGCTGATCAGGAACTGACTTTAGGTGCTTGTCCAGTGCCAGCTGGAAGACTGCAGGGGTCTGTTGGTAAGATAAGATAAGATAAGATTTCGTTCGGATTTTTTAACCCGGAGGGTTAGCCACCAGGATAACCCAGAAAGTCAGTGCGTCATCAAGGACTGTCTAACTTATTTCCATTGGGGTCCTTAATCTTGTCCCCCAGGATGCGACCCACACCATGTCGACTAAACCACAAGGTACCTATTTGCTGCTAGGTGAACAGGACAATAGGTGTAAGGAAACGTGTCGGAATTTTCCACCCGCCGGGAATCGAACCCGGGCCCTCAGTGTGTGAAGCGGGAGCTTTAGCCACCAGACCACCCTTATGTGTGCTGGGAGGCAGTTGAACAGTCTCGGGCCCCTGACACTTATTGTATGGTCTCTTAACGTGCTAGTGACACCCCTGCTTTTCATTGGGGGGATGGTGCATCGTCTGCCAAGTCTTTTGCTTTCGTAGTGAGTGATTTTCGTGTGCAAGTTCGGTACTAGTCCCTCTAGGATTTTCCAGGTGTATATAATCATGTATCTCTCCCTCCTGCGTTCCAGGGAATACAGGTTTAGGAACCTCAAGCGCTCCCAGTAATTGAGGTGTTTTATCTCCGTTATGCGCGCCGTGGAAAGTTCTCTGTACATTTTCTAGGTCGGCAATTTCACCTGCTTGAAAGGTGCTGTTAGTGTGGCAGCAATATTCCAGCCTAGATAGAACAAGTGACTGAAGAGTGTCATCATGGGCTTGGCCTCCTAGTTTTGAAGGTTCTCATTATCCATCCTGTCATTTTTCTAGCAGATGCGATTGATACAATGTTTATGGTCCTTGAATGTGAAATCCTCCGACATGATCACTCCCAGGTCTTTGACGTTGGTGTTTCGCTCTATTTTGTGGCCAGAATTTGTTTTGTACTCTGATGAAGATTTAATTTCCTCATGTTTACCATATCTGAGTAATTGAAATTTCTCATCATTGAACTTCATATTGTTTTCTGCAGCCCACCTTTAAAAATTAAGGTTATAATTATAACATGTATTACCTTAAGTTTGATGGTGTTGGTCTACAGTGGTTGTTATATAACTGTAGACAACCGGTGGATCAGGACCTGATCAACAGGCTGTTACTGCTGGCCGTATGCAATCCAATGTACGGACCACAGCCCAGCGGGTCAGGTACTAAGTTTAGATGTCTGTCCAGCTCCCTCTTGAAGACAGCTAGAGGTCTGAATTATCTTTATTTACCGAAACGCCTGGCAAGCACGGCAGACTTCTTCAGTACAATACTTTATGTGATTTAGAAGCTACTGCGCAGGCGAAATGAAGATAACCAAGTGTTGCATCTGTGTCCTGTTCGTCAGCTTGTCGGTATTGTATACCATCAATGATAATATATATCTTTTAAGTCTGTTGAGGGAGTTGAACTGTAGCTCCTCTATCTGTTGAGGTTTTTGAGGTATAGGTCCGTTGATGTACAGGAGGCTGGGGTTGTGTGACAAGGAAGATATCTCTCACGGATTGCACAGCAACAACAACAAGCCGCCTAGTTATTATATGTCGGGAAGTGGTAGAAGTCACTTAGCACATGACAAGTCATACTGTGAATAACATCTCGGGCATTGGTGGAAAGGTAGAAAGCCTCGATGAGAAGATTAGTCTCATCAACGGTAGTTAAGGAGCGACATTTCTCATATAAAGCGGATACACTCACTCAGGTTAACACATGGACGGGAGCCGGGAGCAAAGAGGAGAGGAAGTAAATGTTGATTCAGGTTTGCATGCATAATAATTATTTTTACAGTGATCTTGAGGCTACACAGACGTTATGTACACAAACAAGTACTGGTCTCAGACCTGGCTGCGGGGGCGTTGACCCCCGAAACCCTCTCCAGGTAAACTCCAGGTACATTATGTAGATATATCCTACCATAACCCAGTAAAGTCAACATATTTGCTTTATTTTAATTGGTGTCCCTATGGCTTGACTGCAACAGGAAGAGAAGGGTCAAAGAGAGGCTGGCCCAAGGAAGAGGAAAAAAAATCCCCAGATTCTTGATAGCAGGTCACGCCTCGCCATGTGGATAATAAATTGACTCGTCTCTGCTCGTTCTATCTGTGAAGGTCATATGATATGCTGTAATATTTGACCAGGTCTCTCTTTACACCAGTTTCACCAACATTCATTATTGCCAAATATTTTTTCTGGTGCATTTTCTGACGAGTCAGTCTAGTACTTAGGCTTCTTATGTAGTGTTAATCTTCAGCTGTGTTTTCTTTATAATTATTCAGCAACGTATTTTTACTACTTGATTTTTTAAAGTTTATATAATTAGAATGAAGTGAAACACGATTGCAAACAAACCATAGTACTGGAGTTTACCTGGAGAGGGTTTCCGGGGGTCAACGCCCCCGCGGCTCGGTCTGAGACCAGGCCTCATAGTGGATCAGGGTCTGATCAACAAGGCTGTTACTGCTGGCCGCACGCAAGCTGACGTACGAACCACAGCCCAATTGGTCAGGTACTGACTTTAGGTGCCTGTCCAGTGCCTTCTTGAAGACAGCCAGGGGTCTATTGGTAATACCTCTTATATATGCTGGGAGGCAATTGAACAGTCTTGGGCCCCGGACACTTACTGTGTTGTCTCTCAGTGTACTCGTGGCGCTCTTGCTTATCATCGGGGAAATGTTGCATCTCCTGCTGAGTCTTTTGCTTTCATATGGAGTGATTTTCGTGTGCAGGTTTGGTACCAATCCCTCCAGGACCTTCCAAGTGTATGTTATCATGTATCTCTCTCGTCTGCGTTGGAGGGGTTTGAACCCATGGCGAGTGAGTTGTAAAACTCCAGGCCAGTGCGTAAGCCTCTGGACCAGTTAGCTACAATAAGATTCATTCAACTAAGTATAAATATACCTAGTTGGATATTGTAGCCAGCTGGTCCAGTGGCTTACGCACTGGCTGGAGTTTTACACTCACTCGCCATGGGTTCAAACCCCAACGGCCCCCCGTAGTAAGTAAGATAAACGAAATATATGAAAATAATAATTGAATTTATAAATGGTTGGTTAAATTAATGATTATCCTAGTTTAATTTACGTTATCGACTAGTTTATGTCTAACTGTTATGTGTGTGTTTCAAACCCGTGTAATGTTTGTGTGTGTTCAAACCGTGTAAATGTGTGTGTGTGTTTAACCCGTGTACTGTTATGTGTGTGTTTCACCCGTGTAAACTGTTATGTGTGTGGGGTTTAACACCGTGTAATGTGTGTAGGTGTTTCAGTCGGTAACTGTTATGTTGTGTTTCAACACCTGTGTAACGTTTGTGGTGTTTCAACCCGTGGTAATGTTATGTGTGTGTTCAACACTGTGTAATGTCATGTGTGTGTTTCAAACGGGGTAACTGTCATGTGTGTGTTTCAAACCTGTGTAAGTTACGTTGTGTTTCACTATAGTGGAGTGAAGCAGTAGGCGAGGTGGTGAAGCAGTCGGCAGTAATGTGGGTGAAAACAGCAGGAGTAGTGTGGGTGAAGAGAGGGAGTAGTGTGGGTGAAGCAGTAGGCAGTAATGTGGGGGGAGCGCAGGCAGTAGTGTGGGGAAGCAGTAGGCGTGTGTGGGTTTGGAAACAGTAGGAGTAATGTGGGGAAGCAGCAGGGTGTGTGGGTAAGCAGTAGGCAGTAGTGTGGGTGAAGCAGTAGGGGGTAGTGTGGGTGGAAAAAGTAGGCATAGTGTGGGTGAAACAGTAGGCAGTAATTGGGGGTGAAGCAGCAGGCAGTGTTGGTTTAAGGTAGGCAGTAGTGGGGGAAACGTAGGCGTGTGTGGGGGAAGCAGTAGGGAGTAATGTGGGTGAAAACAGGCGTAGTGTGGGGGGAAGCAGTAGGCAAATAATGTGGGGGTTTTTAAGCAGTGGCGTAGTGTGGGTGAAGTAGTAGGCAGTAGTGTGGGTGAGCAGTGGCAGTAGTGGGGTGAAAACGTAGGCAGTAGTGTGGGTGAAGCAGTGGAGTAAAGTGGGGGAAGCAGTAGGCAGTAGTGTGGGTGAAGCAGTGGCAGTAATTGGGTGAAGCAGCGGCAGTAGTGTGGGGGGAAACGAGGCAGTAGTGTGGGTGAAGCAGTAGGCGTAGTTGGGGTGAAACAATAGGAAGGTGTGGGGTGAAGCAGTAGGGGTGTGTGGGTGAACAGTAGGCAGTAGTGTGGGTTTAAAACAGTAGGCAGTAGTG
>NW_026470703.1:0-12205 GCF_026875155.1 Cherax quadricarinatus | reverse complement strand
GCCTCACAAGGGGCTTATGGGACAGATTTTCCAAATGATTGATGTTGAAAGGGAAACTCGCCTGCATGCACGTATAAAGGACTAACTTACTTGGTGTTGCAGCATATATCCTGATCTTCAACTTCCCTAAGCTTAGCCTTAGCCCCTTTGGACTTCCCCTCAGAAACCACGTGCAACCGGGAACCTTAATTCCTGCAATATTCAATCGTTATTAGTGTCCTGCTTGCACCTCAGAAATTCCTATATCCAAGAGGGTATGTATCCCCTAGTATAACTATGCAGACACGGACACTAGCTTCCAGACTGCTCTGAGACACTGGTACTTACTGGGCATGCACTGCCTGTTGCACACCGGGCCCACAGATCAACTCACAATCTCCCCAGACACTGGCCAGAAATCTACGAGATAAAAGTGGAGGTCTTGTCTTACTGTATGGGCCTGACGGAGGTCATCTACGGTACATCAAGGTGCCTCTACCAGATTTCCCCAGGTCTCAGATGTGAAGACACGTGGGGGGCGCAGTCTGCTGATCACGGCACGTCTTGTCCAGTTGGTGTCTGTCTTAAGAAGAACGAGCTGGTCTCTCTTCCAGACCCTCGTCTCTTTGTTCAAACTAGGGCTGCCAGTTCTCCCTAGCTAACTTATCCTAGTGTTTGCCTATATTATCGGCCTATTACTACCCATGTTAAGGTCTTAGGTCTACATTATTATTATCTACAGTTGTCTCAATAATCCTGATATTAGTGTACTACCAGTAAAACTACCTACTCCTTCCCTGAAGAGTAAATCTATAAATTAAATAAATGCCTACCAACAATCCACCGCCAACTAGAGAGAATAAGAACATAAGAATGTAGGAACACTGCAGAAGGCCTACTGGCCCATACGAGGCAGGTCCTTATCAAAACGACATCTACCTAAAGCTACTCAAGAAATAACTCCCGTACCCCTTAACACCAATCAAACCCAGCCCCTCCCACTCATATATTTGTCCAGTCTCTTCTTAAAGCTACCCAAGGTCCTAGCCTCTATCACCCCACTGGGAAGACTGTTCCACGCATCTACAACTCTGTTAGAAAACCAGTACTTACCTATGTCCTTTCTAAATCTAAATTTATCCAACTTAAATCCATTATTCCTGGTTCTTACCTGGTTCGACACCCTCAGTACTTTATTAATGTCTCCCTTGTTTATGCCCGTCATCCACTTATACACTTCAATGATATCTCCCCTCATTCTACGCCTCTCCAGAGAGTGGAGATTTAAGGCTTTAAGTCTATCTTCATACGGGAGGTTCCTTACACAGTAAGGTGTTTTAAGGGCCACCCAGCTCAGCCGTCCCATTACGGCCATGCTGGATCTGTCCTATGGAACTTTAGGGACCAAATAAATTTCCACACCTAACGAAGAACTCGAAACAACATTATTATTATTATAATCAAAAAGAAGCGCTAAGCCACAAGGGCTATACAGCGCTGCAGGGCAGGAAGGAAGCGAGGGCATCAGGTGGCAAAAGGGAGGTGGATGAGTAATAGGTTATGGATAACAGCAGAGAAGTGGATGGTGAAAGGGTAAAGGGCAGCAAGAGACTGAGCTAGAAAGGGCTGAGGGGAGTGCATAAGGTATCATCATCAGAGTTTGTGGAGTAAATCAGTCATTGTCAAGAAGTCAATGAGAGAGTCAGGATTAAAGGAGGGTCCATCAGCAAGAAGAGAAGGTAAAGAGAGAGTAGTAGAACGAAGATGGTGTTGGAGGTAAATTCTGCATGCTCGTTGATAGAGAGGGCAGTCTAACAGAATGTGGCTAATCGATACAGGAACTTGACACTGCTCACAGAGAGGTACAGGGTGCCTCTCCATGAGATACCCATGAGTAAGACGAGGGTGGCCAATGCGAAGACGGGAGAGAGTGGTCTCCCAACCACGGCACTGATGACAAGAAGACGGCCAGTAACCTATGCTTGGTTTAATAGAATGAAGTTTGTTACCAAGCAGAGTTGACCAACGTTGTTGCCAACGGGCGTGAAGGTGGGTAGCTATTGCGGCAAAATAGTCCAGAAATGGAACACCTCTATAGGAAATTGGTAGGTCATGTACTGCTGACCACGCAGCAGTGTCTGCCTGTTCATTGCCCTGTACGTCGACATGACCAGGGACCCAACAAAAAATAATATCTTTATGCTTCGTAGAGATACAGCATAGCCAAAGTTGGATACGGAGAACTAGGGGGTGAGATGTATCAAATTTTCGTATAGCCTGTAGAGCACTAAGGGAGTCTGAGACTACCACAAATGATGACACAGGCATAGATGCGATATGAATAAGTGCTGCAAGAATGGCATACAATTCAGCAGTAAAAATGCTAGCCGAAGATAGTAAATGCCCCCACACGACGCTGTCCAGAAACACTGCTGCGAATCCGACGCCGTCTGAAGACTTAGAGCCATCTGTGTACACAGCAATGGCATGAGAATGGGAGTGGAAGTGATCAAGAAAAAGAGAGCGGGAAGCCACCGTAGGCAGTTGAGCTTTCGAGCACGGGAGTGAGAAAGAACAAACCCGAACAGCTGGAACTTCATAGGGGGGTAGGGAAAAGTGAGATGCTACATGAACATATAAAGGTGGTAACTGAAGGGAAGACAAGAGTGAATGTAGGCGAAGAGAAAAGGGACGGAGCAAACAGGGGCGGCGAACAAATAATGTCTACTAATATCGGTGACCATTCTATAAATGGAAGGATTGTGGAGATCGTGAGAGCATACATAGTAGCGAAGGCAATGGGCATCACGGCGATCAGACAAGGATGGAACATTCGCTTCTGCATAGAGGCTCTCAACAGGGGAAGAGCGAAAAGCACCAAGGCACAAACGTAATCCTTGGTGATGGATAGGGTTAAGGCTAGAGAGAGTACCAGGAGAGGCCGCTGAATAAATCTGGTCACCATAATCGAGTTTCGATAAAACGAGGGCTGAATGTAGGCGAAGCAGAGTTCGACGATCAGCTCCCCAGGAAAGATGAGCAAGGGTTTTAAGAAGGTTTAGCCGGCTGTGACAAGTTGCCTTCAGAGAGGTAATGTGAGGTTTCCAGGATAACCTACGGTCAAAGAGAAGGCCTAGAAACCTGACTGTATCGCATTCGGGGATACGGGAGCCATAGAGATACAAAGGATGATTGGAGATGACAGAGCGTCTAGTGAAAGTAATTTGGTGAGTTTTGGTACTTGAAAATTTAAACCCATGCATGGTGGCCCAAGTGGAAACACGGTCGACCGCATGCTGGAGAGAAACTGCAATGAGATGACAGTCAGCGCCTGCACAAGCAATAGCGAAGTCATCAACATAGAGTGATGACCAAATATTGGGTGGAAGAACAGAGGTCAAATCATTTATAGCAAGGAGAAAAAGTGTTGTGCTTAGAATACATCCCTGAGGGACACCTTCAGCTTGGACGAAGTCCGGGGAAAGAACATTATTGACTCGAACACGGAAATGTCTGTCAGTTAAAAAGTTCTTAAGGAAGGATGGTAGATTGCCTCGAAGGCCTAAGGAGTGGGCCTGGGCCAAAATATACCTCCAAGTTGTGTCATATGCCTTCTCAAGGTCAAAAAATATGGCAATAACTGAGTGATTATTCGCAAAGGCATTACGAACATACGTATCCAAGCGTAGTAAGGGGTCTATGGTAGAACGGCCCTTACGAAAGCCATACTGACTAGTGGAGAGACTGTTGTGTGTCTCTAAATACCACATTAAACGTCGATTTACGAACCATACCCCCGGCCGGGATTGAACCCGCGGTCATAGAGTCTCAAAACTTGCATTTGTGGTCACAGTGGTGCCTGTGCTAACCTTCCTATGGTGTAGAAATATACCTAGTTGGATGAATCTTATTGTGGCTAGCTGGTCTAGTGGCTAACACACGGGCTGGAGTTTTGAGACTCTATGACCGTGGGTTCAATCCCGGCCGGGGGTATGGTTTGTTTGCAATCGTGTCATTACGATTTCTTGAGTCGATTTACGAGACGTTCCATCACTTTGCAAACTGCACTAGTAAGACCGATGGGACGATAGTGGGAGGCATCATGTCCTGTAGTACCCGGTTTGCAGAAAGGGAGAACAATGGCAGATTTCCACAGCTGGGGAAGAACTCCTTGTGCCCAAATAAGATTGAAGAGGCGTAAGAGGACTACAAGGGCTGACCGATGTAAATGTTGTAACATACGAATATGAATGTCGTCAGGCCCAGCTGCCGATGATCGGCAAGCTGAGAGCATTGCCTCCAGTTCTTGAAGTGTAAAAGGCACATTATACTGTTCTCTGAGAGAAGAAAGTCCAAGGGTACTAACTCTCTGGCAGACTTTGAAGAAAGAAACGAGGAGCATAGATGGAGCCCCCGGGAAATACGGACCAGATGTGTGCCAAGTTCAATGGCAACGTCGAGAGGGTTTGCTACATCAACACCAGCGACCCGTAGAACAGGAGCCAGGTCAGGAGAGTATTTATCACTCAATTTCCTCACTTTTTTCCAGACTGCACTCATAGAAGAAGCAGAGGTGATGGTGGAAACATAGTCTCGCCAGCAAGTGCGTTTAGCTTCACGGATGACACGGCGAGCGATCGCACGCTTCTGCTTAAAATCAAGAAGTCTCTCAGTGGTTCTATTGTACCGGTACCTGCCCCATGCAGCACGTTTCAAACGTACTGCACGAGCACAAGCAGGAGACCACTAAGGCACGCACTTCTGAGAATGCCTGCCTGAGGTTTCGGGTATAGAATGAGAAGCTGCGGTATAAACTGACGTCGAGAAGAGGTGTAGGAGCTCATCAATGGAGGATGAAGAAGGAACCTCACTAAAAGCAATGAGTTGCGAGGGCTAGGGAAAGGTGGTGAATAGAAGAAGAAGTAAGAATGATTGGAAAATGATCGCTGTCATGTAAGTCCGGTAGAACAGACCAGGTGAAGTCTAGTGCAGTGGAGGAAGAGCAACTGATAGATCGATGCAAGAGAGAGTATGAGTACGAGGATCAAAATGGGTGGGAGTACCCGTATTAAAACATGGAGGGGGTGAGAGGCGAGAAAAGTCTCCAACTGGATGCCACGTGAGTCACAATGAGACCCCCCCCCCCAGAGGAAATGGTGGGCGTTAAAATCACCAAGTAACTCTCGAAACAACAGAATTGTGTGACAACATTCACTGAATATTTCGAAGTGTCTGAGAGATTCAAACCCTTTCGGGCTGTCATAAATGATTTCAGGCGCTTTCTTACATAAATGTTTAGCTACAGGATAGTATATAGTGTATAAACACGAATTGTTTCCGTGTTTATAAAGTATATATTACTGTACTGGTTTTTCAGTGAGGTTCTAGAAACATGCTGAACGCAGCACTGGTTCATTCCTAGTTATTTTTTTAAAGCAAAATTGGATACATCAACAGTTGCTACCCGTTTCCATATGTTACACAATGGGAGCAAAAGCTGTTTCCGTTATAAACCCATTACGTAGGAAGGGGTTTTTGAAATTATCATAATAGTGGGGGGTACCTCTGGAGGGATTCATTCATTCATTTATTAGAGGTTCGCCGGTACTTCCGGCCCGGGTCTTCTCCATATGGTGACCCGGCTACCTCTGGAGGGGTTCCTCTCCCACAGGTGTTTTCTTGACTGAAAACCTAATATCTCTCTACATAAGTTGTAGAGAAATATCATCTTTCGACTGAATTTGTCACTTTTAGCCACTGATACTGAACAAATTATGAGTATGGATATGAATTGGTCACCGCAATAGCAAGCTGATAATGGTAATATAAAGTGAATATCACTAGAAATGGTACGCATTTAAAATGTTGACTAACCAAACGATCCTAGTGCTATGTAAATTTAAGAAAACGTAACCAATTAACGTGAACTGGAGTAATACAAGTCGGTTGATTGGTAAGGGTAGCATTTGGCCTTCGGAAACCAGTAGAATTATATATATATACACAGGAATGTCTCTGTGTATATACACAGTTTACTTAATCCCTCTTGGTGATTAAAGTATTCTTAAATGGTGGTGAAGTTACATGCAGCTTTAATAACTCCTATGTACACGATAGGCTTTAAAAAAAATTACCACCCAAACATGAACCCGTATACTGAAATGTTAACATTGCATGCTTCATGGCCCGTACGGGTTTAACGCTTTTTTTTATTTAATAACAGTGATACTGGTTTGGGACTTTAGTACACGAATACAATTTTAATTTTGCAATACCTATGTCTGTTTCTAAAGTATGTTTCTTTAAGGTATCTTGACGAGGCTTGTTTTCACGCGTGATTTAATTTTTGGTTGTAGCTGAGACTGAGGGGCTCATCATTGTAACAATGGCTCAGTGTTCAAGGTTGTAACCACCCCACCCATCCTTCACCCGACCCCCAATTTACCTCCAGTTCCGCCTGTTGTTTCCGTTGTGTTTCCGGTAACACCTCTCTCTGCATGTATTATTCTCACTAGCGCTATGTAACCCGAATGGGTTTAGCACATTTTCATGAATGCGATAAATCTGATTTCCATTACCACCACGTAAGTAACCATTCTTACAGTATTCATTACCTTTGTAACTTGTGAGTTTATTACCTTTGTAACTTGTGAGTTCATTACCTTGTACCTAGTTCAGCCATCAAAACTTTGGAGCCCGGTCCCTGGACCCATTGTGTACCTCTGTAATCTGTAAATACCTTTGTAACTTGTCATGATTGTGACTAGACCTACCTGGAGTTCATTACCTTTGTAAATTGTGAGTTCATTACCTTTGTAAATTGTGAATTCATTACCTCTGTAACTTGCTCAGCTATCAAAACTTTGAGGCCCAGTCCCTGGACCCATTATGTACCTCTGTAATCTTTTGACTACCGCCCACTGGATGGGTATGGGGTGCATAATAAACATATTAAACAAACAACATTACCACCAGTTTCTTCCTTACAACTGTTTCCGGGTTTATAAGCAAATTTATACGCCGTAATTTTCCACAAACATTACCCCTCATGAAGGGGCCGCCTTCCTCTTAGTGAAACCTAATTCTCATTCCCCTGACGCTGCTTTCCCATGAATATTTACAATAATGTAACTGTAGGAACAATTTGAGGAGGTACCAATATACTGATCTGTTTTTTCAGATTGTATACGGACGATGAATTGGCCCCTGATAGGTGATATATCTTACACGGACGAAGGATCGAGTCTCCACTACTCATTACGCTGAATAACCTGCACGAGTTAGCGCTTCTGAATAACTGGCTCCAAAAAACCTAGAGAAGCAGTCATTATTAATTCAAGGCTACGCCCTCAGGCTCAATGTGTAAGATTGGTTTTTCTACTTGTCAGTACTTATATTAGCGTAATTAGCGAGAAGCAGTCATTATTAATTCAAGATTGGTTTTTCTACTTGTCAGTACTTATATTAGCGTATATTAGCGAGAAGCAGTCATTATTAATTCAAGGCTACGCCCTCAGGCTCAATGTGTAAGATTGGTTTTTCTACTTGTCAGTACTTATATTAGCGTAATTGCTGGCCACCTTCACAAGGGACACACCCTCAAGGTACGCGCTTTGATGCAAGTGTTGTATGACCCTTGTGGGTTTAGCACTTAGTTCTGATTCAAATTCAAATTCAAATTCAAAGTTTATTCTCTATAAAGATTACAATGTTGAATTTACAGAATTTGGTTGTTGTGTGGTTTACATGTAGTTAAATAATGATTACAGAGTGTACCACTAGAACGCCTAGCATGGCTAGACATTTCAGGCAGACTTAGTTTAATTCTTTGTTTTAAAATATTACAAATTATGAGGTAAGTTGGTATTATGGCTAAGTGACTAAATACTAGTTTGTGAGTTTAGCAATGTGAATGCTTTTGTTATGGCACAGTACATAGTTTCAGTATTGGAGTATCATAGGATTCATTATTTTAAGATTGAGGTTAATATTTCTGTTTATGGTCAAATGGGTGAGTGAGTGTAAGTGTGAACCACCAGGTGGTATTCGTGTAGTTAGTTGATGGGGTGTATCAGGGAGATAAGATGTTTTCTAATGGTAGTTTTGAAGGTGATGAATGTGTCTGCAGTTCTAGAGTTCTCAGGTAGGGTGTTCCAGATTTTAGGGCCTTTGACATACATTGAATTTTGTAAAGGTTTAGTCGGACACGGGGAATGTCGTAGAGATGTTTGTGTCTGGTGTTATGCCTGTGGGTTCTGTCACAACAATCAAGAAAGCGTTTTAGGTCAAGGTTGATATGGAGTTTAAGGTCCTGTAGATGTAGATTGCACAGTAGTAAGTGTGGATGTCCTGAACAGGAAGTAAGTTTAGATCTATGAAGAGTGGGGGGGGGGGTGTTGCCAGGGATGGGATTTAGTGATTATTCTTACTGCAGCTTTTTGTTGGGTTATTATTGGCTTTAGGTGTGTTGCTGCAGTTGATCCCCAAGCACAAATAGCATAGGTGAGGTATGGATAAATAAGTGAGTGGTATAGTGTGAGAAGGGCATTTTGCGGCACGTAGTATCGTATCTTGGAGAGGATCCCAACCGTTTTGGATACTTTTTTGGTTATGTGTTGGATATGGGTGCTGAAATTCAGGTTGTTGTCAAGGTAAAAGGCCTAGGAATTTGCCCTCATTATGTCTGGTAATTAGAGTGTTGTCAATCTTAATGTTAATTTGTGCATCTCCGGCTCTGCTACCAAACATAATATAGTAGGTTTTGTCAGTGTTAAGCGTAAGTTTATTGGCTGTTATCCAAGTCGATATTTTGATCAGCTCCTCGTTAACAATGGTGTTGAGGTGGCAAGATTAGGGTGAGAGATGACATAAGTCGTGTCGTCAGCAAAGAGAATGGGTTTCAGGTGTTGGGATACGTTTGGAAGATCATTGATGTATATGAGGAAGAGCAGGGGACCAAGGACACTTCCCTGCGGAACTCCAGTATCAAGTGGCCATGTTGTTGATGCTGTGTCTTTAATGGTGACATACTGATACCTATTAGTAAGGTAAGATTTGAATAAGCAAGCGCATGGCCTCTTATACCGTAATGGTCAAGTTTGTGGAGTAGATGTCGTGGTCTCACTGTATATCAAAAGCTTTCTTAGGTCAATAAAAATACCTAGTGGATATTCCTTATTTTCCAATGCTGTGTAAAGCAGATTTAGCATTTTTATGATTGCATCATTAGTGCTTTTATTTTTCCTGAATCCAAATTGGCAGGGGTTGAGTTATGTTTTTTTGTTATTATAAATGAATATAGTCTCCTGTGCACGCGTTTCTCAAAGATTTTGGATAGCAATGGTAAGTTTGATATTGGCCTATAGTTGTTTAAGTCTGTAGGGTCACCACCTTTATGTATTGGTGTAACCCTTGCCATCTTGAGTAGTTTCGGGAAGGTGATAGTTTCTAGTGACTTGTTAAAAAGTAATGAAATAGCATGCGAAAGGACATGGGCCGCTCGCTTGTACAGTAATGGTGGGACATGAGACAGATTCCCTGAGTTATTTTTAAGTGACTTTATAATCTCGGTGACTTCCGTGGGCTCAGTTGGTGCAAGATAGAAGGAATTTGGGAAATTCCCATCTAGGTAGTCCCCGGCATGGGCATTGGTATGTGGGATTTTATTGGCGAGATTAGATCGTTTATCTTGTTAGCTGTGTTAGTGGGATGTAGTGGTGTTTCATTAGTGGTTTTTTTTTCAGTTTGTGGGTCCCTAGAATCTGAGAGAGTGTTTTCCAGGTATTTTTTATATCTCCTCTAGTGTCTGTGAATCTACTGGAGTAGTATAGTTGTTTGGCTTTCTTTATTACTTTGGTGAGAACTGATGAATAGTGTTTAAGAATATCTTTGTGTATTAAGCCCTGTCTATATTGCTTTTCATATTGGTGTTTCTTGTCAATGGATTTCAGAATGGTACTGGTTAGCCATGGGCAACCAAGCCGTTTGTTTGTGATCTGTTTCGTTTTTATAGGACAATGTTTGTTGTATAGTCTAAGTAATTTGTTAAGAAAAATGTCTGTCCAGTCATCAATACCATTGGCCTTGGAGAATTCTGTAGGCCAGTCAACAATCTCTAGGTCAGCTGTGAACTTCCCTTATTGAGGCCTCGTCATGGAGTCTAAATGAGACTTTGTTGAATTCAAGTGATGGTTTACTAATGTTTGTCAGGAGGAAGGTAGGGTAGTGGTCTGTAGTGCTATCTGTGATTATCCCTGATTTAAGGGGGGCTAGTATATTGGTCCATATGTGGTCTATTATGGTTGCACTTGTCTCAGTGAGCCTGGTTGGTTTAGTTATTGTTGGTATGAGAAGTGTGTTGTTCATATTGTTGATGAAATCAGTTACAGGCTGATCATCTAGTAACCAAGGTTGATGTTGAAGTCTCCAGCTAAGAGAAGGTGGTGCTTATTCATTTGTCTGTTTGTTATTAGTGACTTTAATTTCTCACTGAAATTTGGGATGTTTGTGTGAGGTATCCGGTAAATGGCACCGATTGTTATAGGTGTCTTAAGGTTTTTTACAGTAAAATTAGCAAAAATGTATTCCCCATATTCATCACTAAAGCAAGTGGTGCTAATACAAGATAATTGGTTAGAGTAATAGATTGCAATACCACCCCCCAACTTGGTTTGGTCTGCAGTTGTGAATTGCTGTGTATCCTGGTAGAGGGTAGATATCTATTGTGTCCTGCTTAAGCCAGGTCTCAGTAAGAATAATGCAGGAGAAGGGTGTCTTTAGTGATTCAAGGAGTGCCAGGAGGTCATCATAGTGTTTGCTTAAGGACCTGATGTTGTAGTTAAGTACTGATGACTTTTAGCATTGTTTAGGATAGTGCTGGCTTGTGTTGCTGTGTAATAAAGGCAGTTACTTTCCAATAGGTTTTGATTGGGTGTCAGATTATGGAGGTTTAGATCAGGGTCAACGTAATCAATCATCTTCTAGGTTTAAATTATGGTTATTTATATCCTGAGTTGTGTGTTGAGTTCTAGTACTGATATCTGTAGTGGTGGGAAGTTTGGACAAGTATATAGCTAGAGTATTTTGGTCATATAGAGTATAGTCACTGCTTCACATAATGAAGTTGATGTTGTCTATGTGTTGTGCTGGAATGAACTAAAGTACAACTAGGTATAAACTAGTAATATAAAAATACAAATTTAAAATAGAACAAGACTTTCACTTGTAATTGCACTAAGGTCTAATATAATGACTTTTGTGGAGTCTAAGTTTTGAGCTAGAATGAGCTATAGTACAACTAGATTTAATCTAATAATGTAAAAATACAAATTAAAAATAGCACCAGTCTCTCACTAGTAATTGCAATATGGTCTAATATAATGAATTTGGTATTGACTATAGTACAACTGTGTTTAATCTAATAATATAAAAAAGGCACAAGACTCTCAATTGTAATTGCACTAAGGTCTTATATAAGTTGTTTACGAGAATTAGAGTATAACTAGATTTAAATTGACAGGATAAAATACACAAGTTAAGGTAGCAAAAGAATAGTAATAAAAAAATGATAAAAATAAAAATGGCAATGACTTGGTTATAATATGCTAGTAAGATGGTAGACAGGATAATATAAAAGTTGTAGTTGAAAATACTAGTTTAAAAAAGTATAGAATAAAATGGTCAATAAAAGAAGTTTACAATAAGTTTGATCAATATAGTTTAAAGCAAAATTGGGCAATAATAGGGATTTTAGAATAAAATTGGGCAATTGAGTATTTCTTAAAGTGAGGTAGAATTATTGAGGACAAGTTATGGCTAGTTTATAATAAAATAAGATGGAACAGTGATGCGGTAAGTTGTAAAAAAAGGAGATAGATTCTGTAGATATTAAACAAATTAAGACTATGAGGTAGAATGGTCGTTGAATACAACAATGACAATCAAAAGTAGTTGGGGTATTAGAATTTTAGGGGGCACAAATTTATGACAATATAACACTAACTGTGGACTGTGGGTATTATCTGCACTTTACTCTGATTCTGTTAGTCCAGCCTCACTTAGGAATGTTTTAAAGTCATGTTCAGTAGAGATGAAGTATCTCTTCTCAGTGGGCTGTTTCCTAACTGCGATTTTTCCATCCCTCACAAAGCACTGGTGGATTTTTTGGGCATAGCGTAATTTTCTTAGCCGATAAAGAAGGTTTTGTCTTGTTTTGGTAAGGCACTAT
>NW_026470701.1:0-11595 GCF_026875155.1 Cherax quadricarinatus | reverse complement strand
ATGGAAAATAAAAAGAAGGGTCTTAAGGTTGGTGGGGTAGGGGAGGGGTGGTTTGGGCAAAGATGTAGTAATTTGTGGGAAAGGGCAGGGGGACTGGGATTGATTGCATTAGGGTTAGGGTAAAGGCGCTAATGTGAAGCGAGGTATATTCGGGCAGCGGGGGGAAAGGGGCTTCGGGGGGGGGGTGATGGGGGATGTCCGCAAATTGTGGGGGGCGGGCTTAGTGGGAGTGTGAAGACATTTGGGTTTATGAAAAAGGGTATGCAATGTTAAAAAACTAAAGGTAAAACAGTTAGTGGGTGGGGGCCGTCGTCGGGAAATTAATGAAAGGGATGGCAGTGTACCCCCATATATTGGAGGGGTGATATGGGGGGAAATTCAGAAATTAAGAAACCGGCAAGAGCGAGGGAATTAGTTATAGATTCTTATGGGGCTTTAGATCGAAAGAGGTGCTAAGACAAAGGGGTTTTTTTGTGAGAGAGCGTATGGTTTTTTTGGGGGGAAAGTTGAAAGGGTTTTTTTCATGTAGTTATTTTTTTTCTGCATTGGAGGTGGTAAGATTTGGTTGAAGGGGGTTTTCTTTTTTTTGGGGGGGGGAAAAGATATCACCCCCTTTGGGCTTTAATGTTGATATGGAAAAAGGGGTACCCAAAAAAGGTGGAGGGCTATCGATATGTAATAGTTATTTTTCTTTTTTTTTTTATATTTTTATTTAAAAAAAACATACATTAAAATTTTGATAAAGAAAACATTATCGT
The DNA here is from genome assembly GCF_026875155.1 of Cherax quadricarinatus. Lineage (NCBI taxonomy): Eukaryota > Metazoa > Arthropoda > Malacostraca > Decapoda > Parastacidae > Cherax > Cherax quadricarinatus. The sequence continues at coordinate 10,837 of NW_026470701.1, read as the reverse complement.
TTTACTCAAAATTATAAATCCCATTGTCTAAAGAAACACGCGATTAACGTTGTGTTGTCCAACGTCCCCCATCCCAATACTTACATCCAAAAATAACTTGTTTAAATAAGATTACACAAGATAAAAATAAAATATTCTCATTTTTTTTTTAACAAAAGGGAAACCCAAACCTACAATCTCATTTTTTTTTTCCCTTTGTTATTTTTATTTTTAATCCCCCAAACCTTTTTAAAAACCCCCTTTACAATACTCATTTTGCCAGTGCCGAAACCCGCTGAAACTTCTTTCCCCCCCCCCCCCCGTATGTACAGTCCCCATTCTAAATAACATACATTAAAATTTTCCCCCATGAATGGTCATTTTTTTAAAAAATTTTACTAAAATAACCCCAACCAGCAGACTTCCAAAAAAAACAGTCAGGGTCATTATAAGGGGATGTAGGAACGAGTCCTGCAAACATATATGTATACATATAGCTGATAACACATACGTGTATGTGCATTATTTAAAGAACAAACTAAATCTTTTTCATAGAAATAAATCGCTAAAAAAAACTTGTCTGCAAATAACTAAAAATTACAATTTTTGATAGAACTATCCAAAGATTGGTTCCCCCAAACCCTCCTACCAAAGTTAATGTTCTGATTAACACTCAAAATATATAGGACCCTTTCATAAAAATAAGGGGGGTATTAAACCCCATAAAATTACTTTAATTTCCGAAATAGTGCATAATGTACAATTCAATAAAATTAATAAAAAAAAAGAGGTGTTAAAAAAGGCTAAAATCTTCTTCAGATTAAAAATTTTTAAAGAATAACTCACATTTTACAAAAATTTTAAAACCTCCTTTTAAAAATGATTTTTAACAATAAGGGAAAAAAAAAACCAAAAATCACTTAACTTTTGACCCCGTTTTTTTAAAAAAATTTATAAGGTCTACTCTCCTAAAATAAACTTTACCCCAATCAACCCCCGTAAAAAACCCAACAACCTACCTCCCCAGGTTTCCCCTACCCAATTTTGGGCCACCATGAAGAGACCAACCCCCTTGCCCTCACCCCATACTCAAAGGGAGTAAACGTTAAACGTAAGTCACGATATCCCTCCGGAAAAACTAATTACCCCCCGCCCCCCATTTAATTGTTTGTTCCTAATGCGCTAAAAAAACTCGCCCCCAAAACGTTTTTACCCTAATGTTCCCCTCACCCCCCACCCCCAAGAAACTAAAGTAATCAACTATTAATATCTGTAGCCCTTCCCACCTTTTGGGGTTTCCCCCTTCCATACTAACATTAAAGCCCTAAAGGGGTGATATTTTTCCCCCCCCCCCAAATAAAAAAAAAAACCCTCTTCAACCACATCTTACCACCCTCCAATGCAGAAAAAAATATATCATGAAAAGCCTTTTCAACTTCCCCACAAAAAGGCTGACCTCTTTTCCACAAAACCCATTCGTCTTAGACCTCTTTCGATGCAAACGCCCCCAAAAAGAAATCTTATACAAAATTCCCCTCGCTCTTCCCGGTATTCTTAATTTACAAAATTCCACCCTATCACTCTCCAATATATGTGGGATACACTGCACCCCTTGCTTTTAATTCCTGACGACGACCCACCCCAAAACCCGTTTTACCTTGAGTTTTTTAACATTGCATACCTTTAACATAAACCCGCAACATGTCTTCCACTCCTAAGTCCTCCCAAACCCCCACCATTTGCGGTACCCCCCTCACCCCCCCACCGAAGACCCTTTCCCCCTGTGCCCAAAATATACTCTGCTTACTATAGCCCCTTTTCACCCTACCCCCAATGAATCAATCCCGTCCTCCCTGCCTTACCGCAGTCATTATAAAACTTTCCCAAAACCCGCCCCCATAGCCCCCACATCCCTTAAAGACCCTTTTTGCTTTCCAAAATTCCTGACTTCTTAAGGGTAAATTTCCCACTCCCCCACCTTATTTTAAATCAGGTATTTACCCCCAAACCCCCTTTGAGCAAGGTTAATCTCCGGCCCTTGACCCTCGGGCCTACTAAAAGCTTGTCTTACTTTTTTGAATTAACCCCCCGCTTCCTGTGCATCTGCCAAAAACAAAACCCCCAAAATTTTTAGCCTATTACATTTTCCCAACCCCAAACTCCTCCCCCAAAGTCCCTCCCCCCCAAGCTCCTACCCCCAACAACCGTGATTTCGCTTTTAATTTCCACCCCAGTAGCTTTCCCCAAAAAAATCTCAATTCCCTTTCCCCATTTTTCTTAAAAATTTTCAATTCATTAAGTAAAACGTTGTATCATTAATAACCAAAAAATATTCCCTAAAATACCCTCCACTCTCCCCAACCTTCCCACCCCCCATCAACCAGAAAAGAAAGGTTTGTCTGAAAAGGTTTTGGGGGGGTGGAACCCCTCCCTTTAAACCCTTCCCATCTTACAAATCCCCCAACCTCCCTTTACCTGTATCTCATTGATGTTTTCTATACAAATCCTCCCCTCCAACCCCCCTCCCCCCAAAAACCATTCTCCCCAACTCTCAATAAAAATTCCCTATCCACAAAATATAAGCTTTCTCCCATCCGACCTAGAATACCTCCCCCTTATTATACCCTTCAAAAAACCGTGACAGACCCCCCCCCCCCCCCCCCCCCCCCCCCCCACACCCCCCCATGCCTTTTCGTTATTCCCAAAAAATTTTCGAAAAAAACCTTTGTAATCAGCGCACTTCAAAGATATTGCCGGTAAGCACTAAACTCTCTACCCCCCCCCTTTTTTGGCACCAAAAAAAATGACACCCGTACTTTGCGATATGCCCAACTTCCCCCTAGTTTAAATATGGGCCCAAAAGCCTAACAAAACATGCCAAACCCCCAATGGCTCAAAAATTTATTTGGTTTACCGTTTCCTGGGTTTTCCGGACTCTCCCAAAAAATGTCTTCCCCTCCCTCCTTATACCAACCTCCAACCACTTTCCTGTCATTAAAACGCTATGGAAACCCCCCTTCAAAAAATACCCTCCCAGGAAACCCCCCCCCCTCCCAAATCATTCTTTAAAACCCAAAATCAGATAGAGACTATACTTTCCGTTTGGATGGGTCGACCCACTGGTACCCTCCCCCCCGGGCTTGTCTCCAATTGTAGAAAGGTGGTTACACTCTGCGGTCCCCAAATTTACGTAAAAATACCCAGAGGTTTTCACCCCCCAAAACATCCCTAACCCCCCCCTAACCTAAAGATCAAACCCTTTATTGGTAATTAGTTTTACTCCGGTCTGTCCATTCATCCCCCTCCACCTCCCCCCAAAATAACAATCTTGCAACTGTCCCCCCAGATAATTTTGCAACCAAAAAAGCCACCCGCCTCCTTCGTCCCCGCCCTTAAAAAAATTCGCTATTCCAGGGTTTTTCCCGATTTCCCACCAAACTAACGTCTATTTCCCCGTTCTAGCCTCCAAAAGGCAACCCCAACATGAAAAAGCCCCCCCCCTCCCCCTTAAGAAGCCTTACATTTTTTTTCCAGTACCCAGAATAAAAACGCAAATCCCTCCCCCCCCAAACTGCTATTACCGCTCTGTGATCAGAAAACCCCAATCGAAGGTTTGCACCCCCACAACATCTATACCCTGCTTAATTAAAATTTTGTCTAAACGCGCTTATATCCCCCACGGACGAAGATGTCCCCTAGGAACCCCCCCTCCCCCCCACATCAAAAACCCCCCAAAACTGCAAAAACATCCCCCAGCACACTCAAACAAACCCCCCCCCTCGGTTCGGGCTCACCACTCCTAATCGACAATTCAATCACTCCCTTTTCTGTTATAGCAGGAAAACCCTCAAGTGATACAGCAATACTTCTGACAAAATCTACTTTTACCTGATTTACTGTTGCTGGCATGTAAACTCCCACGAAACTAACTCGACTCCCCCCAGACGCCATCCACCCCCGATCTCCCACCCCCCCCCCCTCTTCCCCAACCCTGAACGCAAGGGGCGGGTTTCCCTTTTCCGCAACTGTACCCCACCTTTCAATTGCAAACCACTGGTTACATACATCGATTCCTTTCACCCTCAACACATACCGCCCCGTGATTATGCCTTTCAAAAAAACTATTTTTATTATTTTTTTTTTTATCCATGGCCGATTCCCACCAAGGCAGGGGGGGCCCCGAAAAAAAAAACTTTCACCTCATTACTCCCTCACGTCTTGCCGAAGGGTGCTATACACTACAGTTTTTAAACTGCAAAATTAACACCCCTCCTTCGAGTGCAGGCACTGTACTTCCCATCTCCCGGACTCAATCGGCTCCGGTTTTCCCCGAATCCCCTTATAAATGTTACTTTGCTCACACTCCAACAGCACGTCAAGTATTAAAAACCATTTGTCTCCATTCACTCCTATCAAACACGCTCACGCATGCCTGCTGGAAGTCCAAGCCCCTCGCACACAAAACCTCCTTTACCCCCTCCCTCCAACCCTTCCTAGGCCGACCCCTACCCCGCCTTCCTTCCACTACAGACTGATACACTCTTGAAGTCATTCTGTTTCGCTCCATTCTCTCTACATGTCCGAACCACCTCAACAACCCTTCCTCAGCCTCTGGACAACAGTTTTGGTAATCCCGCACCTCCTCCTAACTTCCAAACTACGAATTCTCTGCATTATATTCACACCACACATTGCCCTCAGACATGACATCTCCACTGCCTCCAGCCTTCTCCTCGCTGCAACATTCATCACCCACGCTTCACACCCATATAAGAGCGTTGGTAAAACTATACTCTCATACATTCCCCTCTTTGCCTCCAAGGACAAAGTTCTTTGTCTCCACAGACTCCTAAGTGCACCACTCACTCTTTTTCCCTCATCAATTCTATGATTCACCTCATCTTTCATAGACCATCCGCTGACACGTCCACTCCCAAATATCTGAATACGTTCACCTCCTCCATACTCTCTCCCTCCAATCTGATATTCAATCTTTCATCACCTAATCTTTTTGTTATCCTTATAACCTTACTCTTTCCTGTATTCATCTTTAATTTTCTTCTTTTGCACACCCTACCAAATTCATCCACCAATCTCTGCAACTTCTCTTCAGAATCTCCCAAGAGCACAGTGTCATCAGCAAAGAGCAGCTGTGACAACTCCCATTTTGTGTGTGATTCTTTATCTTTTAACTCCACGCCTCTTGCCAAGACCCTCGCATTTACTTCTCTTACAACCCCATCTATAAATATATTAAACAACCACGGTGACATCACACATCCTTGTCTAAGGCCTACCTTTACTGGGAAAAAATTTCCCTCTTTCCTACATACTCTAACTTGAGCCTCACTATCCTCGTAAAAACTCTTCACTGCTTTCAGTAACCTACCTCCTACACCATACACTTGTAACATCTGCCACATTGCTTCCCTATCCACCCTGTCATACGCCTTTTCCAAATCCATAAATGCCACAAAGACCTCTTTAGCCTTATCTAAATACTGTTCACTTATATGTTTCACTGTAAACACCTGGTCCACACACCCCCTACCTTTCCTAAAGCCTCCTTGTTCATCTGCTATCCATATTCTCCGTCTTACTCTTATTCTTTCAATTATAACTCTACCATACACCTTACCAGGTACACTCAACAGACTTATCCCCCTATAATTTTGCACTCTCTTTTATCCCCTTTGCCTTTATACAAAGGAACTATGCATGCTCTCTGCCAATCCCTAGGTACCTTACCCTCTTCCATACAGTTATTAAATAATTGCACCAACCACTCCAAAACTATATCTCCTCCTGCTTTTAACATTTCTATCTTTATCCCATCAATCCCGGCTGCCTTACCCCCTTTCATTTTACCTTACTGCCTCACGAACTTCCCCACACTCACAACTGGCTCTTCCTCACTCCTACAAGATGTTATTCCTCCTTGCCCTATACACGAAATCACAGCTTCCCTATCTTCATCAACATTTAACAATTCCTCAAAATATTCCCTCCATCTTCCCAATACCTCTAACTCTCCATTTAATAACTCTCCTCTCCTATTTTTAACTGACAAATCCAATTTGTTCTTCTAGGCTTTCTTAACTTGTTAATCTCACTCCAAAACTTTTTCTTATTTTCAACAAAATTTGTTGATAACATCTCACCCACTCTCTCATTTGCTCTCTTTTTACATTGCTTCACCACTCTCTTAACTTCTCTCTTTTTCTCCATATACTCTTCCCTCCTTGCATCACTTTCTACTTTGTAAAAATTCTCATATGCTAACTTTTTCTCCTTACTACTCTCTTTACATCATCATTCCACCAATCGCTCCTCTTCCCTCCTGCACCCACTTTCCTGTAACCACAAACTTCTGCTGAACACTCTTACACTACATTTTTAAACCTAGCCCATACCTCTTCGCCCCCATTGCCTATGCTCTCATTAGCCCATCTACCCTCCAATAGCTGTTTATATCTTACCCTAACTGCCTCCTCTTTTAGTTTATAAACCTTCACCTCTCTCTTCCTAAATGCTTCATTCTCCTTGTATCCCATCTACCTTTTACTCTCAGTGTGCTACAACTAGAAAGTGATCTGATATATCTGTGGCCCCTCTATAAACATGTACATCCTAAAAGTCTACTCAACAGTCTTTTATCTACCAATACATAATCCAACAAACTACTGTCTTTTTCGCCCTACATCATATCGTGTATCTTATTTATCCTCTTTTTCTTAAAATATGTATTTTCCTATAACTAAACCCCTTTCTATACAAAGTTCAATCAAAAGGGGTCCCATTATCATTTACACCTGGCACCCCAAACTTACCTACCACACCCTCTCTAAAGGTTTCTCCTACTTTAGCATTCAGGTCCCCTACCACAATTACTCTCTCATTTGGTTCAAAGGCTCCTATACATTCACTTAACATCTCCCAAAATCTCTCTCTCTCCTCTGCATTTTCTCTCTTCTCCAGGTGCATACACGCTTATTATGGGCCCACTTCTTCGCATCCAACCTTTACTTTAATCCACTAATTTTTTGAAATTTACACATTCATATTCTCTTTTCTCCTTCCATAATGATCATTTAACATTACTGCTACCCCTTCCCTTTTCTCTACTCTCTCAGATACTCCAGATTTAATCCCATTTATTTCCCCCACTGAAACTCTCCTACCCCTTCAGCTTTGTTTCGCTTAGGGCCAGACATCCAACTTCTTTTCATTTATACATCAGCAATCATCTGTTTTTTTGTCATCCGCATACATCCACGCACATTTAAGCAACCCAGTTTTATAAAGTTTTTTTTTCTTCTCTTTTTTAGTAAATGTATAAGGAGAAGGGGGTTTCTAGCCCATTTGCTCCGGCATTTTTTGTCGCCTCATACGACACGCATGGCTTACGGAGGAAAGATTCTTTTTCCACTTCCCCATGGACAATAGAAGAAATAAAAAAGAACAAGAGCTATTTTGAAAAAAGGAGAAAAACCTAGATGTATGTATATGTATTATGCATTGTGCGTGTCTGTGAAGTGTGACCAAAGTGTAAGTAGGAGTAGCAAGATATCCCTGTTATCTTAGCGTGTTTATGAGACAGAAAAAGAAAACCAGCAATCCTACCTTCATGTAAAACAGTTACAGGTTTCTGTTTCACAGTCATCTGGCAGGAGGGTATTTACTTCCTGGGGGTTGCTGTCTACATCAAACCGCCTTAAAAAACCACTCCAACCAAACTTTTTTGGGACCTCAGTCTTAAGTCCATTAACATTAAGCGTGACACATCTAAAAAATTACGGAAGGTGCGGCTTTCCCTATGCCATCGGGGATTTACCCACTGCACTTTTCATATTACGTGTTCCTTTGCCACTCGATTTTTCCCTGTGCAGTCACTTCCCCCCTCCCTTTCCCAATTTGCAACTCAGGCACACCTTTACCACTATGTGTCCTCGCTCCAAAAACCGCTGCCATGATTCTTCCCCGGCCTCTGCCCTGGGGTAATGACCTCATTATCTCTGATCCCGCAGTTCTTTTTCCTAGAACTCACACTTACACACATATCCCCCTCAGACAATTTCCTCCTGGTGTACCTCCACGGCCACCACACTCTCCGCCCAATCTTACTCAAGTCTTCCTAAACAATTTTTTTGTCCCCCAAAGTTCCAGCTTCACATGAACTGAGGACACCTTTTGCACAGGGTTCCTCCTTCATCCAAAAAATCCTTGATCACATCTGCCAATAACCCATCCTGGGTTGAAGCTTCCTGGACGAAAGTCTCCTCAGTTTGTCACCTTCAACTCCCCCGACGCCCCTGGGAGAGGGGACACATGTCTCCGCCGCCGCCACCCCCCGGTCGACCTCTTCGCTCCAGAGGTCATTCCCCCGGCCTTCCGAGGCATCAGAGCCAGGCACCAAATTACACGCTGTTGAATCACAATTGGAGTGTCGAGAATTCGAAAAGGGCCGCCCTAGGACACTGGGCTGCCTTTGTGCTCATAAGAGCTACATAGACGACATGTTTTCCTTTGCCCAGCATAGTACACATAAACCTGTGTTCTACAACCGATCATCGTAACATAGGATGGTTAGGCCTTGTTAAGGTCATTTTAAGGGTGTAAGAACCTTCCTGCATTCCTTCTATGGCCCACCCCTCCAACCCATTGTTGCAAAATTTGCACTGTCCCTTAACTTCGAAAAAACTCCTGCAGGCCATAAGCCGTAGCCTCGAAGGGTACTTTCCGTCCCTTCCCCCATGTGAAGTACTTAGAGACGTCATGTAACACAACATCCATCGTTGAATTCACATTCATGCGTTGTTCCCGGTAATGCTCGACAATTCTTGTGTAGTAATCGACTCGTTAGAAATTTCACAAAGATTCTTGTTTTAAACCATTAAGGGCGACGCCATACAATTCCTCGTTGGGAATTACCATATGTATCCCTGATGATGTTAGGGAGAAGGACGTTCATCGTATCTCCACTTAAAGTACCACGAACCAGCTCTTGCAGATAGTTTTTCACTTCCGTACTGTATGTTCCGCCATGTTGATTCCCAATGAGCAGCGCACGTCCTCACTATCAATGGTTGTTGCTGAACTCAATAGTTGATTACTTGTAGTTTCTTGGGGAATGAGGGGGTGGAGGGGAACATTAGGATTTTAAAAACGTTGGCGGCGAGTTTTTATAGGACAGCATGTAGGAACAAACAATTATATGGGGGAAGGTGGGTAATTAGTTTTCCCGGGGGGTATCGTGGACTTACTGTTGGGCGTTTACTCCGTTTGAGTATGGGGTGAGAGGCAAGGGGTTGGTCTCTTCAGTGGTGCGCCCTTTGGTGTGATTGGAAGCCTGGTGAGGTATGGTTTTATTGGTTTGCAAAGGGGGGTTGATGTGGGTAAAGTTTATTGTAGGGAGCCGTTTGGGGGCTCCCGGGGGATGTAGACCTTATGAATTTTTTAAAATCACAGAGTCAAAAGTTTTATGTGATTTTCGGTTTTTTCCTTATTTTTATAAGAATCATTTTTTTATAGGAGGTTTATATTTATAAGTATAATGTGAGGATATGTCTTATAAATTTTTAAACTGAAGATAGATTTGCCTTGTCATTTCACCTCTCTTTTTTATTGTATTGAATATGTACATTATGCACTATGTACGAAAAATATATAAGTATTTGATGGGGTTTATTTTATACCCTTATATTTGTATGGAAGGTCCTATTTTATATTGAGTGTTAATCAGTAACATTAACTTTGTGTATGTGTAGGGTGTTTGGGGGAACCAATGTCTTTGGTATGTTCTATCATAGATTGTAATATTTAGTTTATTTGCAGACAAGTCATTTAGCGATTTATTTCTATGTATGATTTAGTTTGTTCTTATGAATAAGTGCACATACAAGGTATGTGTATATGCATTTCGTATATGTATACATATATGATTGCGGACTCGTTCCTACATGTCTTATAATGACCCTGGGCTGTTTTTGTTTGGAAGTCTGCTGGGTTGAGTTATTTTAGTAGAAATTGTTTTCAATGACCATTCATTAGGGAAATTAAGTATGATATTTAGAATGGGGACTGTACATACGGGGGGGGGGGTAGAAGTGTCGCTGTGTCGGCACTGGCAATAATGAGTATTGTAAAGGAGGGGGTTTTAAGATTATGTGGATTAATAATATATAAATAACAAAGGGGAAAAAAATAATGCAGATTGTAGGTTTGGGTTTTCCCTTGGTTATAATAATAATGATGAATATTGTTATGTTATCTTGTGTAATCTTACTTAACATAGTTACATTGGATGTAATTTTATATGGGATGAGGGACAGGTGTGACAAACAACGTTAATCGTCTGTGTTCATTTAGACAATGAGATTTATAATTTTGAGTAAAATGATACTGTGTTCCTTTATCTATTTAATGTATTGTGTTGTTTTAAATAAAAATTTTAAAAAAAAAATTCTAATCCCCCCCCCCGTGTCCCTCATTCCCCAAGAAATATACAGGAAATCTGCCCCTATGTACATAATTTGCCCTTTTCACATCCCCAGAGACCCCTTTGTACCTCGCTTGTTAGTGCTCGCAGGATCTCTTTCTACCCCCCACCCTCAACCCGAAACTCTTGCCATCCCAACCCTTTCCTCCCCCAAAATCTTCACAGAAATAAACGGCATGAAAAGCTGTTTCCTGTTCATCACAATGATCGCAGGTCGCTTCCCTCACAATCCCCTTATGCACAATGCAGTCTTTGAAGCTAAAATTCCCATTGTAAAGCTATAACCAACTCCCTCACCCTTGGCATTTTAAAACCAAGTTTCAGAAAAAATTCCCCTTCTTCCCCAATCTACAAGGGGGT
>NW_026470700.1:0-52228 GCF_026875155.1 Cherax quadricarinatus | reverse complement strand
AAACGTGCAGACACGCAACAGGATAACTTGTTGATAACGGATTCTTCTTGTGTAGGTGATGAAGTGAAGATGAACTTCATACCTCTCCTCCCTCTTCCGGGCAAACAACTGCAGCGACCACCGCTTTCCCACCATTTATATTAGCGCGATTATTTGTATGGTATTCTGGAAGCGGGTGTAAAATGATAAACGTCTTCGGAGGCTTCTTACTTTATTGATATGTGTGGTAGGTTACAACAAAATAAAAAAACAGCTTGTGTGTTGTGCCCATGGCCGCGGAGGCCAACCCACGAGAGAGAGCTTAGAGGTAGGGCCTTGTGTCTTCCTGCTAGGGCCGCTGTGTGAAAGTGAGAGACGTGAGCAAGGGCAGGCAGGCTGAAGTGGCCCCAACGTTGGCGCGGCCTATAGGTGGCAAGCACCTGAGTGGCACGAACTATGAACTAAGCTGGCAGACAGCATGGGCTGTCTGTGCATACAGTACAGGCTGTACTACAATCCTTCTAGGATTTTCCTGAAATGTTAATCGTGTATCTTTCTCACCTGCATTCCATGGAGTACAAGCCAAAAACTTGCAACATTTCCAGTAATTTAGGTGCTTTTTTTATTATCACACCAGCCATTTCCCACCAAGGCAGGTGGCCCGAAAAAGAAAATCTTCATCACATCATTCACTCCATCACTGTCTTGCCAGAAAGGTGCTTTACACTACAGTCTTAAACTGCAACATAACCCCCTCCTTCAGAGTGCAGGCACGTTACTTCCCATCTCCAGCACTCAAGTCGGCCGCCGTTTTCCCTGAATCCCTTCATAAAGGTACTTTGTTTGCTCACACTCCAACCAGCCCGTCAAGTATTAAAAACCATTTGTCTCCATTTCACATCCTATCAAACACGCTCAACGCATGCCTGCTGAAGTCCAAGCCCCTCGCACACAAAACCTCCTTTACTTACCCCTCCCTCCAACCCTTTCCTAGGCCGAACCCCTACCCCCCGCCTTCCTTCCAACCCCTACAGGACTGATACACTCTTGAAGTCTTTCTGTTTCGCTCCATTCCCTCTACATGTCCGAACCACCTCACCCAACCCTTCCTCAGCCACTGGACATAACAGTTTTGGATAAACCCGCACCTCCTCCTAACTTCCAAACTACTTAATTCTCTGCATTATATTCAAACCAACAGCATTGCCCTCAGACATGACATCTCCAACTGCACATCCAGCCTTCTCCTCGCTGCAACATTCCATCACCCACGCTTCACACCCATATAAGAGCGTGGTAAAAACTATACCTCCAACATTCCTCCTCTTGCCTCCAAGGACAAAGTTCTTTGTCTCCTCCACAGACTCCTAAGTGCACCACTCACTTCTCTTTTTTTTCCCTCATCATTCTATGATTCACCTCATCTTTCAATAGACCCATCCTCCTGCCACTCCACTCCAAATATCTGAATACGTTCCTCCTCTCCATACTTCTCTCCCTCCAATCTGATATTCAATCTTTCATCACCTAATCTTTTTGTTTATCCCAAACCTTACTCTTTCCTGTAATCACCTTTAATTTCTTCTTATGCACACCCTACCAAATTCATCGCACCAAATCCTGCAAGCTTCCTCTTTCAGAATCTCCCAAGAGCACAGTGTCATCACAAAGAGCACTGTGACAACTCCCACTTTGTGTGTGCTTCTGTATCAATTTTAACTCCACCCTCTTGCCAGACCCTCGCATTTATTTCTTATACAACCCCATCTATAACTATATGTAACAACCACGGTGACATCACACATCCTTGTCTAAGGCCTACTTTTACTGGAAAAAATTTCCCTCTTTCCTACATACTCTAACTTGAGCCTCACTATTCCTCGAAAAAAACTCTTCAGTTCACTGCTTTCAGTAATAACCTACCTCCTACACCATAGCAATTGCAACATCTGCCACATTGCCCCCCTAATCCCAACCGGACATAACGCCTTTTCCAAATCCATAAATGCCACAAAGACCTCTTTAGCCTTAGATAAATACGTTCCACGGATATATATGTTTCACTGTAAACACCTTGGTCCCACACCCCCTACCTTTCCTAAAGTCCTGGGGGGGGGGGGGGGGGGGCCCTCCTTGTTCATCTGCTATCCTATTTCTCCGTCTTACTCTAATTCTTTCAATTATATCTCACCAAACACTTTACCAGGTACACCTCAACAACTTATCCCCTATAGTTTTGCACTCTCTTTTATCCCCTTTGCCTTTAATACAAAGGAAACATGCAAGCTCTCTGCCAATCCCTAGTACCTTACCCTCTTCCATACATTTATAAATAATGCACCAACCACTCCAAAACTATAATCCCCACCGTGCATTTAACATTTCAATCTTATCCCATCAATCCCCGGCTGCCTTACCCCCTTACATTTTACCATACTTCCTTCACGAACTTCCCCCACACTCACAACTGCTCTTCCTCACTCCTACAAGATGTTATTACCTCCTTGCCCTATACACGAAATCACAGCTTCCCTATCTTCATCATCATTTAAAACAATTCCTCATAATATTCCATAGGTGCTTTAATCGACTTAATGTGTTCCATGAAGGTTCTCTGTACATACCCCAGTCAGCAGTTTTGCTGCCTTGAAAGCACAACGTTAATTTCTAAAAAAGACCCAAATACCTCTTATAACAAGCACTGCCCTAAAAAAACTAAACGAATGACAGCAATAGATGACTGAACAGTCCCTAGGCTAACTACCAAGCATCTCAAATCCAGAAATACAAAACCACCCAATATGAAAACATACAGAATGGTCACATACCCAGAGACCCAAACAAAACGTTACTCGTCAATCCTAACCAAGCCTGATCAAGAAGGGCAAAAAAATGAATTATGAGAACAGATTATCCAACTTACGAGGTGATGTAAAAAAGACCTGGAAAACCTATCATAAATCTGGAAACAAAAAAGTATCACGAAAATAGCTAATAAAATTATCAAAATCAGATGAACCCCATCTCCCACCATACAGAAACAGCAACAGACTCAATGAATTTCTTCTCCACTATAGGACAAAACCTGCCAATAAATCCCAAGCTCAGATACCCACCAAATGACTACCTCAACCGGCAACTACCACCCGAACACACTGTTCCTAGCTCCGACAAACCCATACGAAGTCTCCCTTATTATCAATGCACTAAAAAACAAGGCAGGAGATTTAATTACCTTTACACCCTATTATATATACAAAAAAGTGTCACAAGTGCTATCCTCCCATCATTGCAACACTCTTTAAACAAATCCATTGAACTCGTCCACTTCCATACATACTCAGAAATAGCAAGGGTCACCCCGATCCACAAAGGAGGAGACCAAACAGAGTTAATCACTATATGCCCAATATCCAACTTAACACCCTCACGACAAAAATCTTCGAAAAATTTAATTCATAAACTAATCTACTCCTACCTTATTCACCCAAAACATATCTCAACCCCTGCCAATTTGGATTCAGGCTAATAAAAATACTAATGATGCTATTTAACACATGCTAGAAGAACATATAAAACACTGCAATAGAGAAAAAAGAATCCCACTGGGGGATCTTCATTGAACTTACCGTAAAGGCTTTTGATACAGTTGACCATGACTTGCTCACACGTAAAAAAGTAACACTATGGTAAAAGAGGGCACTCCCTCAACACCTCAAGTCAACCTCAGCAACAGAAGCCAATAAGTTACGCAAATGGGGCGAAACTCTTCTATCTGCGCAACCAATTGACAGTTGTGTCCCACAGGGAAGTGTCCTTGGCCCTCTTCTCTTCTCGCTATACATAAATGACCTTCTCCAATGCTTCGCAATTACTCAAACCCCACACTATTGCAGATGACACTACATACTTCTTTCTCAACCCGAGCCCTTCACACTAACACTACCATACTGTAAATACCGATAACAGAAAATATCTACCTGGATGAGGAACTAACAAACTTACACTAAACATTGACAAAACCTACTTCATTCAGTTTTGGTAACAGAGTCTACACGATGTCCCTCTAACATAAAGATAAACAGGGGATCAACCTATCACTAAGCGAACAGAGAAAATTCTTAGGAATCCACCTTATAAAGACCAAATTTCATACCCTATACAACAAATTTCTAAGAAAATTTCCAAGACTGTAGCTACTATCGAAGATACGTGACTATGTTTTCCACAGTCACCCACCCGGCCCTATAACACTCTCTTAGTTTACCTCCTATCTCACCTATGAATTTGTGCATGGGGCTCATCAACAACTAACCATCTCAGACCACTAATTACCCAAGCAAAGGCTGCAGTTAGAAGATAACAAATTCTCCACAACAGGCAGCCCACTCCACCAAATTCATATCACAAACCCTACTCACCATACAAACATCCTTATACTGTATTACTGCACCTATTACATACATAGAACACTTAACTCTGATAGTTAACCCTCCCCTCAAACATCATCCTGCCAACCTCAACAGAACACATGACCATAACACAAGGCACAGATCACTCATTTGATGTTCCTCCGTGTCACTCCACACTAGGCAAAATCTGCAAATGCACATAAAAGGCCCTAAAATCTGGAAGTCATTACCTGTAAATTAAAAGAAACACTAGCCTGTTTATAAATCCAGCTCTTTACTCAAAGATCACTACTCAGCCCAAAACCAAAATAAATACCTTGAATAACTGAACCTTAAAATTGTATATCTTAAATGTTTCTCACAATTAATACACATCAATGTTAAACCTAAAACCCGAATCAACTTTATTATTTTTTAAATACATTACCTAACAGAATCCACAAATGACAAATGCACCAATAAACCTGTCTTAGTAATACTCACATTGTGCTTAAAAGTAAGTTCTGTTTACATTATTGTTTTTTATCATGACTTTCATCATTTCTTTAGTTAATCTTAAGTTAATTTTTAAAGCCACCCGAATGCCATGCATCAAGTATAAGTGGGGGGCCTTATTATATTTTTTTTTTATTGGGTGCATGCAGGCTCTTATCTGTATTTTTTTTGTACCCTGTATGAGTTCTCAAATTTAAAAATAAAAATAAATAAATAAAAAGTACAGCATATTCCAGCCTAGAGAGAACAATCAAATACTAATAAATAATAATATAATAATAATAATAATGTAAAGGCTTACTCAGGCCCCTGTATACAACATCAGCAGTATTACCAAGGCTGGCTCCTCCTCAGGAAAATTAATGAATAGAAAAAAGAAAAATAAATAACACAAAGATAATCACTTTATTATTTATTAACGCAAACATAAAACAATAAAACATGAAGGTAAATCCTATTTGAAGGAAAAGTGAAATGAATAAAATAAACATTTGAACTCAACGCTAATATTATATCGGGTGTTCCTGGTGTTGGTGAACTGAGTTTTTTTGAAACGTAGCATTGCTGATGATGGGGATGGGAGGGGGGTCGTCAGTGTTGGTTTACAACCCCACCGGTATCGTTCTTCACAGTATAGCCGTGGAGTATTCTATCCCGATGACAGAAAGCAGGTTCTTTACCTCTGCAATGATGAGGGTTACGTCCCTGCAATTTTCATACAGGTGCACAGGTAATTAAAATCCAAAAGGGGGAAGTCTCAGGACTTAGTTCCATCTCCATCAATTTCAACTCGTTGATTGGCAGTGGACCCCTCTGTCATTCCAAGCTGGAAAGATAGACAGGTTACCCCCCTGCTTAAGAAATCACTCTCCATGATAAGTACAATACGCAAAAGATTGTGATTATATTACAACAGTCAACTTAGAGGCAAGACTGAAAAACTAAGTTTATTTTGTCAGAAGTGAAGCGTCACCAATAAATCCACTAGAGTATACAAGGCAGGCATGTACTACAGTAGTGCTGGGAGCTGTGATCTAGTGATTACTGTTTGGACGACCCCACACGTTCCCTTTTTGTGGGGGGGGGGAAGAAGGAGGGAAGGGGAAAGCGGAGCTCGACTGACCGCTACCTTAACAAGCAGCCGGCAATCAAACTATCCACTTTCGGGTGGGGAAAAAAAATGCGGGAATAGCGGGAGCTAAACTTGCCTTACCTTAACAAGTAGCTGGCAAGCAAACTATCACTTTTGGGGAGGGGGAAAAAAGGCGGGAATAGCGGGAGCTTGACTTACCCTACCTTAACAAGTAGCCGGCAATGAAACTATTGTTACTATATACTCCCTCGCTACTTCTATCTATTGAACTTTTCCCTCACAAATAATAATAATAATAATGCCTTGAACAACGAGACAGTGGTGGTGGGTGGCTGGGTAAGTGGTTGCTGCCTCACCACCATCAACACTGACCCACATGCTTTCTCACACTGCCTTTCATTACTTCCTTCATCAATATGTATTATTGTAGGTTAGGTTAAATGAAAGACAGTGAAGTAGTCCAGGTATACTTTGAGGGTGGTTGTTTGTGGTGAGGCTGTGATCTGTCACCAACTGCTGCCAGGTCATGTCTTATTATTATTATTTTGGCTAATATGTCTATAAATAAGCTCTTTTCCTCTATGTGTGGGTTATTTGTGTATTCCTCAACAGACAAGTGTGTTCATACACAACCATATCAGTTTTGGAAAATTTTGATCAAGAATTTTTAGCCAGGCATTTTTCAACAAATAATACTTTGGTTTATTTTTGGTGTCACGTCTTGTTATAGGTGTCCTATTACCTTTTAAAAAAATTTGCATGCTAATTTTTTGTAGGTAACTAGTTTATATATTTTGAGATGTAATTTTATAAATTAATGTAGAGTTTAAATGGAGCGAAACAAATGACTTCAAGAGTGTATCAGTCTGTAGTGACGGCAGGCGGGTAGTGGACGACCTAGTAAAAGGTTGGAGAAGGGGGTAAGGAGGTTTTGTGTGCGAGGGCTTGTTAGCTCCAGCAGGCATGCGTGAGCGTTTTGATAGGAGTGAATTTGAGACAAGATGTTTGTTAATACTTACGTGCTGTGAGTGTTGAGCAAAATAACATTTATTTGGGATTCAGGGAAAACCGCAGCCGAACTTGAGTCCTGGAGATGGGAAGTGCAGTGCCTGCACTCTGAAGGAGGGGTGTTAATGTTGCAGTTTAAAAACTGTAGTGTAAAGCACCCTTCTTGGCAAGACAGTGAAGGAGTGAATGATGGTGAAATTTTCTTTATCCGGGCCACCCTGCCTTGTGGAAATTCGGCCATGTGATAATAAAAAAAATAAAATTAATAAATTTAACATCTTTAAAATTGGAATTATGAGAACATAAGAGCATGAAAAGGAACAAAACCTTGCAGTAGGCCTGTTAGTTTGTCCCCAGTGATGCTTCCTGCTCTGGCAGTTTGTTTCCACTCCACAACCATGGCTCCCTATTTCAACCATTACAGTGACCCCCGCATAACGATTACCTCCGAATGCGACCAATTATGTAAGTGTATTTATGTAAGTGCGTTTGTACGTGTATGTTTGGGGGTCTGAAATGGACTAATCTACTTCACAATATTCCTTATGGGAATAAAATCGGTCCATTACTGGCACCTGAAACAAACTTCTGGAAGTAGAAAAATATCGTTACCCGGGTTACCACTGTACTTCCCTATATTTCATAAATCTAACTTTGTATCACTTGAGAACATTAATGTCAGTTCTGTTTTTGTTAAGATGCTTCCTGCACAATTGTTACATTCCTGTTTTTCGTTTGTACTCTTCAGTCATATCTTCATAATTCTACGTCATTGCAGAGAGTGCAAATTCAGTGCCATGAGCCTATCTTTCTGGGAAAGGTTTCTGAAACATTGGATCAACTTCATCATCATTCTTTTTATTTTTCACTACATTTATATCCATTCTGTAATGTGAAGACCATAACTGACTACAAACTATAAATGAGGCCTAACAGAGATATGACAGCAGACGCCCATATCCGCGGGGATATGTTCAAAGACGCGGCCGTGGATACCAAAATCGTGGAAAGTAGCAAACCCTATACAGGTTGACCATCAATGATCCAGCACCATCGGGACCTATAGGGTGCCGGATTAGTAATTTTGTCGGATTACAGAGTGGTTAGGTTAGAATGCACTTAACCTAACGAAGGTACAGTGGACCCTCGCATAACGCTATTAATCCATTCCTGAGAGCTCAATGTTAGGCGGAATTATCGTTAGGCGAATTAATTTTCCCCATAAGAAATAATGGAAATCAAATTAATCCGTGCAAGACACCCAAAAGTATGAAAAAAAAAAATTTTTACCACATGAAATATTAATTTTAATACACACAAACTGAAGAAGACATGCACAGTTACATGACACTTACCTTTATTAAAGATCTGGTGATGATTGATGGGATGGGAGGAGGGAGAGTGTTGATTGTCTTAGTGTTTAGTAAGGGAATCCCCTTCCATTAGGATTGAGGTGGTCATGTCCTTTTCCAGGGTTACTTTCCTTCTTCTTATGCCACTTAGGACCAGCTTCAGAGTCACTGGACTTCTGCGCACAACAAATCTGTCCGATAAGTCTGTACAGTCTCGTTCCTTTATGACGTCCTAAAGTGGTTCACAACATTATCATGTACAGGTTGCCAACATGGCTCAACAGCATCTGAGGGTGATTTATCATCCAATAAAGGTTGTGCACTTCAAGGCCACTTTTGCCATATTTCCTAATCTTTGAAGTAGCAACTTCTTCAATTTCTCAAACCCCGCTCCTCCGAGAGTCAGTTTCCTCAGGTGTGGCCTCTTGCTGTTTGAGATGATCAAGCAGCTCATCATTGGTTATTCTCTTCATTGTCCTCCTCCACGAACTCTTCCACATCCACCCCACCTAACCACCAACCCCAAGGACTTCCCCAATTCCACAATTGATTCCTCAACATGCATACGCCATTCAGGGTTAGCCTCAAATCATTCAAAAATCCTTTGTCCTACACATTGCTGGCCAACTAGTTTCTCCTAAGCAAGTTCAAGGTCCTCTTAGTCACTCCCTCCAACCTTACCTATAAGGTTTAACACAATGAGGAAATTAAAGTGATCTCTCTCCAAAACTTCTCTTAGATCAATTGATTTCTGAGGTCACTACAAAGTAACCTTTCAAACAGAGCTTTTGTGTTCAGTTTTTTGAAGTTTGCAATGGACCTGCTGTCCATGGCTGCAGGAGAGGAAGTAGTATTAGGAGGGCAAAAACTTGACCTTAATGAAGCTATGTCCCAACAAATCGCTCTGTCCGATCTGTAGATGACCAGGGGCATAGTCTAACAACAGGAGGCACTTAAGGTCTAATTTCTTTTCAAATAGGTAATTTTCACAGTGGGGCAAATCTTGCATGGTGAACCAGTTCATAGAAAAAGTCCCTCGTGACCCATGCCTTAATGTATGCCCTCCACACATAACACACAAATTAGCCGTTGAGATATTCATTTGCCTGAACGCTCTGGGAGTTTCAAGTGAAACACCAATAATGGCTTCACTTTGCAATCACCACTGAGCATTGGCACACATTAACAGAGTAAGCTATCTTATCATAGGTTGTGGTCCTGGAGTGCCTTTCCTCCGAGTAATGTAGTCTTGCCTTGGCCGAGTTTTCTTCCAAAACAGGCCTGTTTTCGTCACAATTAAACACTTGTCAGGTTTCCAGTCCTTCACTGTTCTATGTACTCCTTGAATTCATGCACATAGATTAGTCAGCTGCTTTGTGGTCCGAACAGGCAGCCTCACCATGCCTTAATCACACCTATGAAGCAACTAGACCGTTCTTAAATCTTTCAAACCAACCTTTGCTGAGCCTTAAATTCAACTCACATCCATCACTGTTTGCAGCATTTATCTAATAAAATCCCATTCAACTTCCTAGCCATTATCACTTATGACGCTTGAGAGATGCTATCACATGCTATCTGTGTTTCATTTATCCACACCAATAACATCTCCTCAACATCTTTATCACTGCATCTCAGTTTTGAAAACCCAAGTTGCAGCCTTTGCAAGAACAGCTTCCTTGATTGCCGTTTTCTATGACACAATAGTAGCGATGGTTGATGGGGTTTAAACGATACAACCTGGCCACTCGGAGACACGCAGCTCCACTTTCAACTAGCAATGATCACTTTCTTCATATCCATAGTAAATCTCACCCATTTTCCTGTAGGGTTGGCACTAGAAGCTTTCTTGGGGCCCAAGGTCACTTATTTTGCAGGTGACTCACAAGAAAAACTGTAATAATATGAAATGTCCGAATGTATGCTTGATGTTACCGAGGAGGCTGGCTTGTAAACAATGCCACCGCGGAACAATGAGGCTGCTGTCTCGTACCGAATCGTGTTGAGTGAATTTTTTAGACACTAGGCGAGCAAAATTTTTAGCGATAAATGTATCGCTAAGCGATTAAAATGTTATGTGATGCCAACGATAGCGTGAACCACAGTATTTATGCATCGCCTTTTTCAACATTTTACGCCCTATTTATTGAGGCCCATTCCATCATTCCATCTAACCAAACTCATGATGATTTTGCTAGAATTGCCTTCTATTGCTGTTGATTGAGTAAAGAAATGCTTCATTTACCTTACTTCAGCTACCGAATAAAGAGGTCAAAATCGTAATTTGGGACAATTTCCACATTGAAAGATTTGTTGATGTCAGCCTGGAGCCTTGCAGTGTTCTTCAATTGAAGAAACAGTTATGCAGAATCGGGTGTCATCTGCAAAGGAAGACATGGCACTTTGCTTAATATCCCTGACAATGTCCCCTGAATATTATGAAGAGGACAAGATGGAAAAGTAACTGTCCTTGCGGAACAAAGCTTTTTCACCATAGCCTCCCCAGACCTTACTCTGTTGACTACTACTCATTGTTCTTTTGTCAAGAAAATATAATCCATCTTACCAACTTTTCCTGTTATTCCTTTGCAAGCATTAGTGTGCTATTACACCATGGTCACACTGTTGAAGGCTTTTGCAAAGTCTTGTAAATATTACATCTGCAATTTTTGTTTTAGTCTTGGTAGTGCATCCAGGACCTTGTTGTAGTGATCACAGTGATTTTGGACAGACAGGGTCTGACCTGCTCTAAAGCAAAGCTGCTCTGGTGTGTAACTGGTGGGTCTAGATGGGTTGCCATCTTGCTTCTTAGGACTCCGTTCAAAAGATTTTTAGAAATGTGATGTTAATGCTGTCGGTCTGTAGTTCTTTGCTATTGCTTCTACAGGCCTCTTATAGCCACTCTGTATTCATTTCCTTTGCCTGTAAAGGAAGTGCCTGTGCCCTCCTTCTATTTTTTTACATCTACTCCTCCTTTTTCTTAATGGAATATGCCTTGAATCATCCATTGAGTCCACAGATTAATCTGTTCTAGGCATAATTCGTGGTCTGTGGTGCTTAGGTACTCCTTCTCAGCTTATTTCATTTAGACTTGGTTTACTTTGTCCCACTTTTATGTTCTTGCTATTGAAGATGACTTTGGTGAGGGCTCCCTTGTGCCTGGATCACATTTTTCAGTCTGGGGCTCCGCTGCATACAATGTCTGGAACCTCGATATGTTGTGATCTGAGGATAAAGTTTTTTGATATGGTGACATTTCGTATCCATATCATCATTGTTAGTGAATGATGAGGTTCATGATTCTCCAATCTATAGGTTCTATAATTGCGGTATTAAGGTGAATTTTGCACAGAGATTCAAAAGCCCTCGTGTGTGTGAGATCTCGTCAAGCTGCCAGCATTGTGGGGTAAAGAGCCTGGTGTTTACCACTGCTACAACATTATTTGCCTATATTCCTCCATTTTAGGTGCCCGTTAAGTTGAAATTCCCCCAGAGCAAGATGTTGGAGCAGGACACTGAAGATTTTCCAAGACAGTGGTCAATTTCAACAGCTGTTTCCTTGAATTGTTGGGGACGATGCATCAGAGGCTGTAAACTACCACACAGACCATATTTAGGTCTCTCGTCTTTACTGCTAAAACTTCAAATTACATCATTGAGGCATTTTAGCATTTCTGAGCAAAAAAGTGACTGCTATATACAGCCAAACCCCTCCCTTTTGCTTTCACGTCTGTCGCATGCGTAGCCGGTAGTAAACCGCCGTGATCCATATTTCGTTGTCCCCACAGTGATCATTTATGTGGGGTCTCTGTGGAAAGCTGCAAACATTGCATTTGCCATCTGCAAGCAGTTCCACGGATGAAAGTTTTTTGTTAGTTTGTTACTTTTGCTTAGACCCTGTATATTTGCAAAGAAGAATATCATTTGGTTTGGTGGTATTGGTCGTACTATGGGGGGGGGGACTTTTTTTTCCGGCACTAATAACTATGTTTGTTGTTTTGGAGTGGAGGCCATCTGTGAGTTCCACCCCAGAAATGAATGATTTGGTGTACAAGCAATTTCTGCCATTTCATGTCCATATGACTCTCTCTCTCTCTGAGTGGCTGTGGCTACCCTGGTTTTCCCATGGTCTGGGTGTTTTGTAAATCTGTGCTTTGTTGCCTGGAATAAAAGTTTATATCACTGTCTTTCCTGTACTAATAGAGTGACACATTTTCAGGGTTAAAAAGCTTACAGGAATGGAGTTGCATTTTCCCTGTTGTCATATGGGCAGCGCATTTCTAGGGTGGTCAAAGTGCACGCCATCTGTTTTTCCAGATTTACCATGCCTGCAGATACCAAGTGCATAATATTTGCACAGGCTTGGTTTCTGATTGCCTTGGATTTTTGTGACTGTATTCCCTTGCTGTGCATGTTTTCCTGTCTCATTTCCTATCTTCCACTAGTACTAACAAAGGAGCTCTCACCAGTTATTTCTGGTAATTTAACCTTCACTATGTTTCTAGTTGATCCACTTGTTTGCTGCCTCCTGTGTATTGCTAGTTTGTAATATTGGTTTCATCTTGTCCTTAGAATACACTTGTTTCTCCACTACAGCTCCTGTCTCCTCGAGGCCACTAATATGCATTCGTCCATGCATGCAGTTACTGTCTACCAGACAGCACCACCAGCCATACAGTTTACTGTCTAACCCAGACAGCATTTTTATTTTTTTGCCCCTTTGGGGGTGAGAAAAGTTTGTTGTTTTTGTAATGTGGGAAAACTCCCTGTCCATGCTCCCTCTCCATAGGATGGTAAAAGATCGTGATAAAGACTTCTTGCAGTCCTTGGTGAACACAGAGTTCCCGAGTCTGGCCCTGGGGCAGGTTCATGGGCATGTCATTTATCGCTTTTTTCGAAGTCATTTGGTGTCAGGATAATATCAGATAGGCTTGTGTTAACCAAATTCTGTGGCTCTCTCATAAAAATTCATTTTGATCTTCGACTCTCAGTCTGGTTAGCGCTTGCTAAAAATGAGTCATATTGGGACTTGAGTAGCTCTCTCATTTCCTTGCTGTCATCTGTGTAGGACCCATCTTGTTTAAGTAGGGGCTCAATACTGGATGTTGTTCTCAACTTTGATCTCTAGATTTTTTTCCGTCTCCACCACAACAAAAGCTGTGTTATCGCAATAGTTAGCCAGTGAAGATTATTGGAGGAAAATTTGCTTTTACTGGAGTAATATTTGCTTTTCGTTGTGTGTATTGCGACCGCTGCTAACTGCAGGTTATATGAATTTCCATTGTATATGTCTAGTATTTCAAGAAAGAAGAAAATTCTAATGATAGTCACTCCACCCCACTTGTTACTGGTTATTAGCTACGGCAACACTGTGGAAAGGTTCCTGGGTGACAAATGGTCTTATTGTAAATCTTCACTGATAACGTACAGTGGACCCCCGGTTATCGGCTGGTTCAGTTAACGGCCAATTGGTTATCGGCTGGTTTTTTGGCGCCTGGTTATTAGTCGTCAATTCGGTTATCGGCCATTTGGGAGGCATCCATCCGCCGGCTGGGGCCGCTTGCGTGTCAGTTTGGCTTTGTCTCTGGGTGAGTGAGGAAGCTTCTGTTCATTCATCCAAACATTTTGCTATAATCCATTGTTTTTTGTGGTTATTGATTGAGTACAACTGCAAAATAAGCAACCATGGGCCCAAAGAAACACATTACATAGTACAGTGGACCCCCGCATAACGATCACCTCCGAATGCGACCAATGCTTAGTGCGTTTGTACGTGTATGTTTGGTGGTCTGAAATGGACTAATCTACTTCACAATATTCCTTATGGGAACAAATTCGGTCAGTACTGGCACCTGAACATACTTCTGAAGTGAAAAAATATCGTTAACCGGGGGTCCACTGTATATGAAAACATGCAATGTTTATATGCGATGTATATTTAATAATACAGTGGACCCCGCATAGCGACCTTAATCCGTGCAAGAGGGCTGGCTGTTATGCGAAATGTTCGGTATGCGAATGAATTTTCCCCATAAGAAATAATGGAAATCAAATTAATCCGTGCAAGACACCCAAAAGTATGAAAAAAAAATTTTTACCACATGAAATATACATTTTCCTACACACAAAGAGAAGGATACATGCACAATAGTAGAGTAGTACATGCACATATATATTGT
Organism: Cherax quadricarinatus; assembly: GCF_026875155.1. Classification (NCBI taxonomy): domain Eukaryota; kingdom Metazoa; phylum Arthropoda; class Malacostraca; order Decapoda; family Parastacidae; genus Cherax; species Cherax quadricarinatus. Next base: position 37,710 of record NW_026470700.1, on the reverse strand, counting down.
GTCATGATACTACTCTACTAAATGAAGAATAAATGACACTTACCTTTATTGAAGATGCAGCAATGACTGATGAGACACTGTGTCCTGGGAGTGCCTTTTCCTCCTGAGTACTGTAGGTCCTATCACACTGTGTATGTCACTACGATTCTTAAATCTCTCAAACCAACCTTTGCTGGCTCTAAATTCACCAATATGAGCACTAGTTCCAGGCATTTTCCCTGTTCACCTGGGTGTTAGTCGACTGGTGTGGGTTGCATCCTGGGAGACAAGATTAAGGACCCCAATGGAAATAAGTTAGACAGTCTTCGATGACACTGACTTTTTTGGGCTATCCTGGGTGGCAAATCCTCTGGGGTTAATTGTTTCTTGGTATTCTCAGTAAGCCACACCAACAACGGTGCTACAGCAGCAGCAGCAGCTGACGGTGGTACAGCAGCAACAGACGATGCTACAGCAGCAGCAGACGATGCTACAGCAGCAACTGACGATGTTACAGCAGCAGCAGACGATGCTACAGCAGCAGCAGCAGCTGACGGTGGTACAGCAGCAACAGACGATGCTACAGCAGCAGCAGACAATGCTACAGCAGCAGCAGACGATGCTACAGCAGCAACAGACGATGCTACAGCAGCAGCAGACGATGCTACAGCAGCAACTGACGATGTTACAGCAGCAGCAGACGATGCTACAGCAGCAGCAGCAGCAGACGATGCTACAGCAGCAGCAGACGATGCTACAGCAGCAGCAGACGGTACTACAGCAGCAGGAGCAGCTGACGGTGGTACAGCAGCAGCAGCTGACAGTGCAGCTGCAGCTGACAGTGCAGCAGCAGCTGACAGTGCAGCAGCAGCTGACGGTGGTACAGCAGCAGCTGTACCACCAATAGTAGCGATGGTTGATTGGGGTTTATTATACAACCTGGCCAGCTCGGAGACACGCACTCCACTTTCATACTTATCAATGATCTTTTTCTTCATCTCCATAGTAATTCTCACCCTTATTGCTGTAGGGTTGGCACTAGAAGCTTTCTTGGGGCCCATGGTCACTTATTTTCCAGAAAAAAATCACCAAAAACACTGTAATAATACGAAATGTTCCGATTGTATGCTTGGATGTTACCGTGGAGGCTGGCTGGTAAACAATGCCACCGGCGGAACATGTGAGCGTGGCTCAGGCCGCACATTGGACGCGTCTCGGACGAAGGGCGCTGAGCGGGTTTTTGGGCGGTATGCGAGGCAAAATTTTAGCGATCAAAGCGTCCGGTATGCGGATTGTCCGTTATGCAAGGCGTCCGGTATGCGGGGGTCCACTGTAATTATATTTATAATGTATATTTAATATAGACATTTTCATTAATCCATCTATTATATCTTCTTCAAAATTACGTAAGAAACATATTACATAGCATATAAACATGCAATAATTTATTATATGCTGTGTGTATTTAATAATCACTCTTTGCCACATTAAATGTCTTATTTTACGTTAATATAGGCATTTTCATTAATCCATCTATGATATTTTCTTCAAAATTATGTAAGGAACACATTACGTAGCATATAAACATGCAGTGTTTATTATATGCGATGTATATTTAATAATCACTTTTTGGCACATTAAATGTCTTATTTTACGTTCATATAAACATTTTCATTAATCCATCTAGTTCTTCAAAATTATATAAGAAGCACGTTACATATCATGTAGCATATAAACATGCAATGTTTATATGTTATTGATTGGAGAATGGGATGGAGAGTAAACATTACATTTTCTTTGATGCAGTGTTAGAGAAAACTGTGAACCTGGCGACTGGTGCAGTAACCGCCCTTCATATGTATTTGTTTACAATTCTTGGCATGAATTATTCATTACCTCTCCCTTCGTTTATGATGGCATCTAAAGGTAGTTGTTACAAACGATTAAACTCGGTGAACATGGTAATAATATGTCTGTGTATTGTAATATAGCTGTGTAGTGTAGCCCGGGGGGGGGGGAAGCTACATACGTGTACTGTACCTACATCTACTGCTACCTACACTGACTTCCTACAAATAAATACTACTCACCTCTTAACCTACATTAAGACTACAAATATTTTAAGGTTAGTAATGAATGTACTGTAGCAGTAAATGACAGATTAAAGAGGTGTGTGCAATGTGGACTAGGGTGCAAGTTTTTGTAGAGAAACACCACCCTGACCAAGCTGAAACAAGCCATATCTGCAACATGTTCAGTGACGAAACCCTGTCCCACTTCAGGGAAATCTTAGAGAGATGCCAGAAACAGACCTCTATATACAGATTTGTTGTGAGGCAGGGGTCCAGTGACTCTCAAGCTGGTCCTAGTAGCATTAAAAGACAAAGAAGGGAAGTAACCCCAGAGAAGGCTTTGCTACCTAAAGTCTTTATGGAGGGGGATTCCTCTTCCAAAAAACTAACTCCTTCCCCCTTTCTTTCCCTTTTTAACCTTGTGTTGTGTCTTTGCTGTTAACCTGATGTGGTGGTTGTCGTTCTATCCTGTGGGTTGTCTGTCTGTCTTGCCTCCGGGCTGTGTGTCTGTTCTACCTGGTAGTGTGCTGGTCGTACCTGGTGGTGCGCGTGGTGTTAACTGGGGGCCTCGGTTTGTTGTACTGTTGTCATTCTCTTCTGTTTCTGTATGTCGCGTACTCAGGAGCCAACGTTCATTAGGCAAAATGTTTCTATATGTGCCAACATTTTGACTGAACCACATATAATGCACCTCGCAGTGTTTATTATTGTGTCTAATTCATTATTTAGAACATTGGCTCATCTTGTGCAAGACCAATTACCCTCTTAATTGGTCTGTGTGAAGAGTGTGCCATCTGTTAATAGGGATAAACACGTGTGTATAATAAGTCACTGAGGAGCCATTTAGTATGGTGTATGTTATAAAAGAACGTTGATGCATATAGGACATTTTGCACTCCTAACTCCATTCTATGACTTTCTTTTTCAAAATTATATTAATAAAACATGTACATGATACATTATTAAACATATAATATTAACAAAATGGACGATGTTTTTCTGGATTGGCGTTTGACAGGACTGTGAAAAACAGGATATTCGATTTCATGTCACGGGTCCGGTAGTCAACAACAACAACAAACAAAACAGGGCAACCGTTTTGTTTACATAATCGCCAGACCTTCTACACAAGCTCTCATTCGCTTCTTCGTTTGTGGCTTGTTTTACTCTCACCTCTCACTTACAGTTAAGAACTACAGTTTTTTAAGGTAAGTAATGACGTGTGACGTACGACTATTATTATATGGCCTTATAGTTTGTGAATAATAATATTTTTATGTATTTGTACATATGTATTATTTGTTTAATAATAGATTATTATTATTAATACTAGGTCCTTCGCATCATTGGGGACCTGTAGTGTGCGGATTACTGAGTGTGCTGAATTACAGAGTGGTTAAGGTTAATAATGACACCTTATTAAAATGCGGCCAACTTTTGCACTTATCACAGTTATTGCTACACATCGGCAAAAAATTGAAATTTCATCTAGCTTTGTGTGCTCACCAAAATTTCAATGACTTGTTTCGTTCATTGAAAGCAATCCTAAATCATGTTCGTTTCTATTTCTGTCTAATTTATATCTTCCTTATTCTTATCATCATATAGTGTGATTGTCCCAAAAATGGAGTGTAACAAACCATTAAAAAAACATTATGAAAAAATTCTATACTGCAATGTCTAAGAGGCAGCTAATGGGCTGAGAAGTTACCCTGCCCCTTCCCCCCCCCTTATTTATCGATCCGTCTTTCTATAATTTTTTTGTGTTGTTACGTTAAGAAGCATCTTTCATAATCAATCGAGCCAGTTGCCCAAGTTTCAATGAGACTGTTCTTAGCCAGTCAAAAAATCTTCCGAGAAAAAAACAAAAATATTTACCAAAAATCTATATATGGCAAGGCCCAAAGCCAGGTGTACTCTGGAGTAATAGTGGTCACTTTGTTGGTAAGCTTTTTGCTGGGATATCCTTAGGTTCTCTTCTTACTATACACTTCTCTGTATTGCTATTTATGTAACTGTATTTGTGTATGTGTCTGTTGTGAGAACACGACTTATTACACAGCTGAGTAGAAAATATAGAACCAGAAGTAGCCGCCCCTACAGCAACCTAGTTCCACCCACCCCCCAACCTTATTTATTTTACCTCCCAAATTCCCCAATATGTCCACAATATCCCACACAAAGAACCACCATTCATCCCCATACCCACAACATACTCTTTCTAGTCACCACCCTCTGTATCCTCCCAATCCATTCCAACCCCCACACAATAATCTATGACTAACATAATACCCACTGTCAACAATACCTTCACTGATTTCTGTATTGTGTCCTGAAGATGTGATGACTCCTCCACAGAAGGATAGTGTGTTGATGTCGCCTGGTCCCACCTAACCATCTATAGATACCGCCGTACTGTGACATTATGGTTTTGACTCGATCTTATGCCCCTCTGATACCTACAAGCAAGCCATCCATAAATATCATTCCTTCGCCACCCCACTCCTGTGTCCCACGCTCCACCCCCACCCCCCCCCCACGCCCTAGTGAATAAGTGTCGCTAGCAACATCTACTCTAGCCGCCTGAGTGATAATACCCGGATGAATATCTCCCCCCAATAGTCACAGCGACTAGCCTTATCATTCTCAAATGTCCCCGGACTCTCTACTAGCCTCGCTCCTCCTCCTCTCTGAGAGCCGACGCACCTTTGTCCCCTCAAATTGTAATACACTGCGTGTATCATATGTAGTCAACCCCCCTGTGAGGTAGTAGCTCTGTCTCACTGTCCTCTCTCATGGAGATCCTGAGTATTGTAGCTGATGTAGATTGAGTGAATCATAATCCGGACGTTCGGATTAGAGTCGCTCGTATCAAGAATGACTGTGTTGTCATTAGCCATTGCACCCACATTAGAGCCCAATGGATGAATGTACGCCTCATGTTAGCTGTGACATCCCTTCCTATAACTTTTTCCCATCCCCTTATCCTATAAATTACTTTCATCTCAATGTCTAGAGTCCCGCTATCATCCCGGTGCCCTCAATAGATAATGTCTAACCACATAACCCCCCCACTCGTATCTCCTAGCACCGTCCATCCTGTTGCCTGTCCTAGCACATCAGTGTCCGTGTGTAAACCTTGTTTTATCTTCCGTTGTCGTGCCATTCTCGAGAGATATAGATGCACCGTGTGATAACACAGTGATATAAGTGTGTGTCTCTCTCCGTTCCTCCTAGACCAAAAAGCACTTGTGAAATATCTCAGTTCCCTAATGTTATGTGTGTGTATTATCCATACGTTCCTTTCCCATGTACATACCCCTCTGTATAAGCTCCCGCGATACCAACTCCTCACTCCTCTACATACCCTCCCCACCCTCCTGCTATATGACGGATACTCCTGAAGTCCTACACTCACCATTAGCCACTTGACCTCCCCATGTTGTGACTTGACTCGTCTCTCCTTATGGTGTGAACCATCTCCTGTCATTTCTCTGTCTGTTAGATCCATGTCCTTTTGCCGCTCTTGTACTCGTGTAATAGCTACATCTGCGCTCCATGTGCTCTTTATTCATTCATGATTCATGACAGTCGTCTGCCCTCATGGTAGTTGCCATGTGTAGCAGCCTAATACCCTCACGCCACCAACAATGATAGAGACTCCCAAACATCCCGAGAAAATAATAATAATATTAATATAAATATAATACTAATAATCATCGCATACACGCGATATAACTCTCTATATGACAGCCAACCTTTGAATTGTCGAACAATGATACCGTTTATGTCACCTATATATTAGAATGTGACCTTGTCCTCACCACCCTGTGAACTTAACAATATCTCTCTGTCTTCATCAAGTGTAGATAACTAAGTACTAAGATCAGAATAATCTCCAACAGTATTCAGCATTGTCCGCAAGATACGCGCTTCATGTCGCCATGTACATTGTGTCCCAAAAACCGCAGAGTATCTGATAATGTGTAGACATGTTGTATAAAACCGTTTGCAGTGGACCAAGCCAGTCTCTATCCAAAGTCTACTACAGCCTTCTCGGCTGTCCCCTGTCCCCCCCGGCAAGATCGGTGTTATCACAAACAGATATCCGGTACTTTCTAGTTTCCTCACGTACTCATCCTATAGAATCCGCACACGCCCATACTCATATAAACCCATGCTAATACTCCATAAATCTCTCTAAGCGATTAATTAGACCTCTCAACACCCTAGCAGCTAGTGTAGTGTCGGCGCCTCAGTCAATACATAACTGGATAGCGCCTCTACTTCAATAGCATGATAAATATTGATTAAACCTAAGTATATTTCTGATCCTGTTATATATCTCGTTGTTCTGTTAGTTGCCCATACTGTTGTTGCTGCGTTGTGTTCTGTTCAACATGTAGCCATTTTGTCCTCAATTCTTTTAGTTTATTGTTCAATCTGATCTGTTAAATCCTGTGGGTCACAGTTGCACTACTCATCATTATTTGTCCTAATGGATCAGTTTGTACAAGTTTGCAAGCAGTTGTCGCATGTTTTGCTAGATAGATAAGACTGCGCCTTTGACTTGATGTTTTTGTGATCTGTGAAGTGGGCTAAGGAGAATGCCAGTCGTCATTGATTCAACGATGTTTTGTTTGAGATGTCCCGCTGTCCTATCTAGTTGTAACTCTCGTTTGTACCTATTGGTTACTTATTCTCCCTAGTGACATATGTTGTTAAGAAATGTGTGATGAACAGTTAACCTGAAAACTTGTCCCACTTCTATAGTATATAGTATCTATCAGTGTGTCCTATGAAGATCTTATGTGCCGTTGATCAGAGCGTTGTACGCTATCATCTATCTCCGCAAGCACCCTGACCTGCAGTCTTGACGTTCGCTTTACTTGTCTACGTACGTGTGTATACCGTTACCCTGTCGAGATTTGTAGATGGACTACATGTGTAAGATAATACGTGAATCTTCTTGACGTCGTGGACCAGATACTGGTGTCCACACTTAGATAACTTTTTGTAGGAGGTATGTATAACTTCTTTAGAGTCTACTCTCCTTTCTCCCCACTCTCCCCATTAGGGGCCGGACGCGCCGATAGAGCTCGAACAGGCCTGGACCTGTCTGTGTTCAGATACCCTTGACACATCCTGGAGATGAGATAACACATGTTCAAGTATAATGTCTCAAGTGTGTACTAAGCCACATGTCTCAATGGCACACACGTTTTTATCTTAGATAATCAGAGAGATATAACCGACGCGGTCTTCCCAGTTCCAGCCCGAGCAACTTCATATAGAATCGCGCACAGAGGAATACAACCATAGCAGCTCAACCGTATATTTTATGATAACGAACCCAGATAGAGAGAAGGGTAGTTCAAATGCAGAGCATAGCATCGCCTCCATCCATGACATTATAGTGTTAGACAACTCACCATCTGCACCACCCACACTACTACCACACACAAAGTGTCTTACTTCCTAGATATGGCCCATAATAAGTGTGACTCATGATAGACCCTTCCCCGCCATACTCAAAGTGCCCATCACTCCAATATGACCAATATCGTGAGCACTAGTGCCGACAGTAATGACATATACGAGATAGATCCCATGTACGTGACAAATTAGGTTCATTGAGTGTCTGCAGTGAGAGCCTGAGGAACCTTGCACAGCATGTATTTCTCGTCAAGTAAGTGTCAACGTATATATAATAGCGACACACCAATCCATCTAGTTTGTATACAACTGCCTTGATAATCCTAGTTAAATCATATCTAGACCTACACCAGTCCCTCACCACAGTGTTGTCATCAAAGTGTCTATACTCCGTCCCCGTCTGTCTTGTGTAACACGTACGAGTGAGCTCCATGACTTAGAAGTAGCCGAACCTGAGTGACCACATCGAATAAAATATGAGCTGACAGAGGACACCTACTCACACTGCTAGTCCATGCAACATAGACCATGAGCCACTGAGTGTCACTTCCTGTGCTGAGAAGCACGATCCAGAGCACCCCTGAAAAAACGCTCTCGCACCCGCGGCTGATCTATAGTGTGCGACTCATCCACAATGTACAACACACCTCCACGCACTGTCACTCCCAATGAATATATAAAGATCAACCTAGTCGAGACCAGCACTATACAAGCTTGCAGACCAGCTAGGACTAGCCTCATTACCAGCACACCGAGACAGACCCATACCTAACTTAAGCAGACTCTACACCTAACAGTACACGCCTACGTCCTTGCCCAATAATCCAAAGCCACCTCTCGAAATCCCCGCCCAATGTAACTGATCAACTTAGAGCTACATACTAAACACATAATAACACGAGACACAGAAATCAGTAGAGAATGTATAGAACAGAAAACCTAACTAACACATACATAGTGTGTACGCATTGATAGCACACCTTATCTGACACCATAATGTCACTATAAGCTCAATAATAAAGTATTATAATTACAGTGAGCGAGCTACTCAAAAGAGTGTAGAATCACACTCTTGGCCATCTATTCTATACTATGTGCTTTACATAATAGATCATTGTCTGTTAAGAGTCCCTCTATGTTCAGGAGCCGCGCGTGTCTCAGATATACCTACTGCCGCCCTCCACTAGCACGACATACAGAACGGTTTCCCACGTGTATCTTGCAGCGCCGGAAGGCCGTTGACATTGTAGAACTCGCGAACGAGTGTGCTGTGTATAAGCGTGTGACTGATGATCTAGCGTTGAGTGAATGTAAGCTACAATATCAGTGAGACATGTACAATTTTGTATAAAGATGCATATAGGTGTGTCATGACTAAGAGATACAATCGAACTCTGTGCGAGAGGTGCTCTAAGATGTGTCACGGTCTAACCAAAGAAGATGTTGACAAGCGATCTATAGACATCGTTCCATATATCTCTGTGATACCACGGTACAGTTTGTGTGATGTCATGCGCTAGTATACCCTGTTTACCCCTTTGCAGTTACACGTATTGCAGTATGCTTCCTATATCTCACTCTGTCATCAGAGCTTTTTAACCCCACCTGTCACTAGTTTAAACACTGGCTTGTCCGCTCGTGCACTTCTTGTTTGTAATTACGCGCGAAGCGTGTGCGTGTGTGTCCACTCCGTCAGCCCGTCCTGTGGACTGTTGACTAGCATGTGTCGCCGCCTGGTGTCTCAAACACATCAAAATAAGAGTGTGTACCGGTTAGCAAGGTCTTGTACTCCGTTGTTGCATAATAGAAACAGAGACTGCGTTGTATCGGTGAGACCATGGAATGCAGCTTTCTTTGCACATTAAATGTGTCCTGTGATCTATCCGTTCTGTTGTGTCTTAACAGGACGAACATTTTCTCTCTGGGAAATCTTCTTCGCATTCAATCTCCTTGTGCCCACTCTATTTGTTGCAGTATGCAACTTAAGGAGGCCGTTCAAACCTCTCAAACTGTTCTCTCGCGAAGAGATAAGGACCATGTGGGTAATGAAGGAGTAGGGAAATTAACATGGTGTCTGGAGGGCTCCTTAGGTCGGACACTTGGTCCAGCCGTTCTCTAGAGGAGGTCTAGATCTCGGGTTTAGGTGATAAGTAAGACTACAGCGTGAAGCATAACCATGTAACTAGCGTGAGGCTTGTAGTTCTCATTACTACCAGCTATTACTCTGTACCCTATAGTGTCAGTGAAGGAAAGGAGCGAGCGAGAACCTGAATCTACAACTGGGCTCAGGAACACTAGGCTCACTTCTGGCCTCTAGTTGCTCTTTCAATCTTCATCAAATTAGGACGTCATACTTCCTAATATTGTGACACTAAGGCTTTCTGAAATCTGAATCATAAATCAGGGGGGGGACATCTCTGTAGAGCAGCGAAAAAACGATATATCTATAATTTAATCGCCTCTGACAGTTTCAGCTTGTGTGCATTTCCTTGTTATAATCACACCGAGAGTACTTGTGGCTACTTGCCACACATCTGGAAGTTTTAATGTACTTAACTCAGAACCAAATGTCAGAGTATCAATTAACTGTTTCAGACTTTTGGGCATACCTCACGAGAACTAATTGTACTACGACTAGGACGAGTGGATTATGGGAAAACCTATATCTACATTAAGCGCAATGACGCGTAGGGTGAGCGATGTGTCATGTAAGAGTAGATACCTCATAAAAACGAGTGTATTTTAATCTCGTTTGGATCAAAGTCAGAACTCAGTCAGAGAGTGTACATACAGTGCCTAGCCTGTGTGTATGTTGTACAAGACTAAACTCTGAGAAGTCTTCTAAACAGATATTAGGCTCTAGAAAGTACTCTCAAGAAGAAAGTAGTTTGCAGTTCATAGGAAGTCTGCACGTAGCGTGACAGGCAATAGCATTAGGACAGATATTTCTCCACTCTTGTAAACAGCACTTCTAGGCATCAAGAGGACTCCCGGAGACAGGCCCCCTCTCGTTTTGATTGCCCTAACAATAAAGAAAGAATAAACGGCCGATCTTCCTAAAGAGCTTGTTAATAAAGAGCAATGTCCCCCTACACTCCCGTGAACCCCCAACATAACTAAGAAAAATGTGAGGCCAACTGCCTCCATTATCATATGACAATGATCAGCCCACAAGACCCCCCCATCCCCGTTACTGGGTTTTTGTAACAAGTACGTTCAGTACCTTGTCCAGTATATCCACATTTATAAGAAATATTCTAGTATTGAACGCTCCAGTAGTGCACTGCAAGCGTTGAAACCCAATGGTCGAGGTACCTAATAAGCAGAAACATTAACTCAATTTATAAAGACAATTTCACTTTATATCATTAAAGCTCTCGTTCTGTAGAGCGCCCCATAGCACTTATCAGAAATATACCCATATAATCACAGCAACATAAAACGAAAATTCGATCTCTCACTCGGACCAGACGGAATAATCATCTATTGTGCTGACAAGCACATTTCACATTCCTATACTATTTCATTATAAAGTAATAGGCCTAGTAGGTTGGTTACGACACACGCAACCCCCCCAGGGCACCAGCCTTAATACCGTCCTTCCCAGTATGGGGGATGCTGATATGACAGAACCAGTAACTGTCTTTGCATGGAGGTAGCGATTGATGGTTTCTTTCGTTTCCCCACCCTGTCTCACTGTAAATACCCACGCTAGATAATAGGGGGAACTTCTTGTACTTCCTACCTTAAAATGACCGTGGCTCCAAAACTTCACAGGGACAGCACACTGCATATTTTAATATTATACCTCTACATTCTAGGTTTTATCATCCTTTTTCTAAAATAGTTCACTGTTCCTTCTTTATTCGCCTTCTCATTGTCCATGGGGAAGTGGAAAAGAATCTTTCCTCCGCTAAACGCCCATGCGCCCCCCCCCCCCGTGCTTACTGTCGTATGACCGCGCGACTAACAAAAATGCCCACTCGGCGAGCAATGGGTCAGCTCGCAGTAACCCCTTATCCTGTTACGGCGACACCTCTACTACAAAAAAACGAGAAGCAAGAAAAAACACCTGTATTAAAACTCGGGATGCTTAATCATGTGCGTGGGCGCTGTCACCGTGCCGGCCGATGACAAGAAACACAGATGAATTGCTGATGTTCAGGAATGAAAAGAAGTTGGATGTCCTGGCCCTACAGCGAAACAAACTCGCTGAAGGGGGTAGGACGAGGTTTTAAGTGTCCGGGGCGGACTTAAAAACGGGATTAAATCTGGAGTATCTGTAGACGAGTTAGCAGCAAAAGGAGGCGGTGCAGGCTAATGTTTAAATGATCAGTTCATGGATACCCAGGAGCAAAAGAGGAATACTGAATCGTGTAAATTCAAGAAACGCGATGCTGGATTTTTAAAGTAAAGCGCTACGAGGCCCACTCGCGAAAAGTGGGTTCTAATTAAGCGTGTATGCACCTGCGAAGCTCAACGAACCCGAGGTTATGCACCAGAGGAAGACGAGAGAGTATCTTTGGGAGATTCGCCCTGTCTTAAGTGAATGTTATAGCGAAGCCTTTGATAAACCAAGTGACGAGAAGTAATTGGGGTGTGGATCCTGATATGACTAAAGTAGGTACGGGAACTTTCTTTTAAGAGGAGCGGAATTCTGTGCGGTAGGTAAGTTTGGAGGGCTGCCAGGTCCCCGTCCCCGAATGATAATGGGCACGCCTCCTCGCCTGACCGGGAACTTGGTATAGACCAAGGGGCCCCTTTAGTTATAGCCGTATTAACACTAATTTGCAAGAAAAGAGGATAAATAAGATATACTAAGATATGACTGTAGGGCGAAACTGGGCAGTAGTTTGTTGGATCCTATGTATTGGTAGATAAAAAGATGTTGAGTAGCACTTCAGGACCCCACTGTACATGTTTACTAGAGGGGCCAGACCAGATATCATATTTAGCATCAACTTTCTAGATTGTAGCTACACTGAAGAGTAAAAGGTGATGGATACAAGGAGAATAGCCGTAAAGATCAGGGAAGAGAGAGCGTGGACAGGTTTATAAATAAAAGAGCGCTCCAAATCGGATGGCAGTTCGGGGTATAGATATAAACCAGCACTATTGGAGGGATAGCATGGGCGTAATGAGAGCATAGGACAAATGGGGGCTCCGGAAAAGAGGTATCGGGCGCCCCCTAGGCCTTTTCTAAAATGCTGCTAGTGTTCAGGAGTGTTTGTTCCAGCAGAAGGATTGTGGTTCACAGGAAAGTGATGGTGCGGGAGGGAAGTGACAGCGCACTTGGTGGATGGATGTGGAAAGAGAGACGTTATTAAGGGAGAAAAAGCGTTCCAGCATATTGGAGAAAGTTTCTTATACAAAGTTAGTAAGTGCATGCAAGGGAGGGAGACGTATAATGGTCGAGAATCAAAGTAGCGAGGTTAAAGAGCCGAAGCAGTGCGTGCGGCCTGCAAGCAAGGTAAAGACGAGAGCTAACATGAGAGACCCCGCTGGTCGTTGAAGACCCCTCTTCGCTTATTCAAACAAAAAATTTTGCTTGAAAATAGAAAAAAGTTTTGGAGTAGAGACATCTTAACAAGTTCAAGAAAAGCCTAAGAGTAACATACACACACCCCTCACCACTCCCAATGGATTCTGTCAAGCTAAAAAAAATAGGAGAGGAGAGCCTTATGTAGGGCAGAGCCCAGAGTTAGAGGTATTGGGAAAGATGCCCGAGGGGCAATATTTTGAGCGAATTGTTAAAATGCCTGTTGATGTAAGTAGGGAAAAGCTCAGTGATTTCGGTGTATTGGGGCAAGGGTGGGAATAAACTATCCTCCTGTTAGGAGTGAGGAAGAGCCAGTTTTGTGAGTGTGGGGGGAGACCACGTTCGTAAGGCTCGTAGCGTAACTGAAAAAAGTAGGTAAGGCACCCCCCCTCCCCCCCCCCACCCACCCCCAAGCGGGGGCTTTGATGGGTCTAAAGATAGAAATGTTTTAAAAGCAGGTGGGGATAGAGTTTGGGACCCATCCCGCCACCCGAGTGGTTGGCCCCTGCAATTATGTTAATAAACCTGCTATGGAAGAGGGTAAACCGGTACCTAGGCTATTCCGCCAGGTCGTCGCAAGCATAGCCTTCCTTTGTAATCATGTGTAAAGGGCAAAAGGGGATAAAAGAGAGTGCAAAAAAAAAAAATCTAGTACGGGGGAGTTTAGTCTGATGAGTATTACCTGGGCCTGTACATAGTGTATGGATAGAGCCCTCAGAGTTTATTTATTGATATGAATTAAGAGTGAAAGGACGGAGAATCACGGAATAGGCAGGATGAACACAGCCAGAGGCCTTCAGGAAAGGGTAAGGCCGGTGTCGTGCGACCAGGTGCCCTCTCTACCAGGAAACCACCTATAACCCCCCCGTGAAACTAGTACCGTACTAGCCTATAAGCGCTAAATCTGAAGGTTCCTTTCTTCTGGTGCATGTTGGATTTGCCGAACAAAGGCCGCGCGTATGACAGGGTGGGATAGGGGGGCAATGTGGCAGCCAATGTTGCAAGTGCTTATGGTGTAGGAGGTACGGATTGACTGAACAGCAGTGTAAGAGTTTTTTTACCGAGGAATAGTAGAGGCTCAAGTTTAGATGTATGTCCAAGAAAGAATGGGAAACTTTTTTCCCAGTAAAAAGTAGGCCTCATAGGACAAGGATGTTTGTGATGTCACCGTGGGTGTTCGCTAATATATTTATAGGATTGGGGTTGTATAGAGACAGTAAATCTGCGAGGGTCTTGGGACAGAGGCGTGGATTTTTAAAAGATTGAGAATCACACACAAAGTGGGAGTTGTCACAGTGCTCTTTGCTGATTGATCACTGTGCTCCTTGGGAGATATTGAAGAGAAGTTGCAGAGATTGGTGGATGAATTGTCAGCCCCCCCTTCCCAGTAGGGTGTCAAAAGAAGAAAATTAAAGGTGATACAGGAAGAGCTTAAGGGTTTGAAGGGTTAAACAAAAAGGATTAGGTGATGAAAACGATTGCATATTTAGATTGGAGGGAGAGAGTATAGTATGGAGCGAGGGGGGATATGTTATTCAGCTAGTTTGGGGAGTGGAACGTGTTCAGCGGATCATGGGTCCTATGAACAGATGACGGTGGAATCATAGATTTGCATGTAGCGGAAAAAGCAGTGAGTGGGTGCACTTAGGAGTCTGTGGAGACAAAGGAATTTGGTCCTTGGACGGCAAAGAGGGGAACTGTATGAGGAGTATAGTTTTCTACCAAACGCTCTTATATTGGGTGGTGATAGCATGGCGTGAGGAAAATGGTGCTGCAGCGAGGGGAGAAGGCTGGAGGCAGTGGAGATTGTTCATTGTCTGATGAGGCAATGTGTGGTGTGATTATAATGCACGAGAAATTCGCTAGTTTGGATGTTAGCGAGGGGGTGCGGGATTACCAATAAATCTGTGTCCAGGGGGCTGAGGGAAGCGTTGGAGAGGAGGGGGTAAAAGGAGGTTTTGTAGTTGCGAGCGGGCTTGGACTTCACGCGCGTATATGCATGAGCTGTGTTTGATTGAGGACGTGATGGA
This sequence comes from Cherax quadricarinatus, assembly GCF_026875155.1. Lineage (NCBI taxonomy): Eukaryota > Metazoa > Arthropoda > Malacostraca > Decapoda > Parastacidae > Cherax > Cherax quadricarinatus. Next base: position 22,654 of record NW_026470700.1, on the reverse strand, counting down.
GACAAAAGTATGGTATTTAATACTTGAAGTGCGGTTGGGAACGGTGTGAGCAAAGTAACCATTTATGACAGGTGGTTCAGGGAAAACGGCAGGACGGACTTGAGTCCTGGAGATGGAGGATGTAAAGTCCTTGCACTCTGAAGGTGGGGGTGTTTAACCTCTGTTAATGTTTGCGGTTTAAAAACTTGTCCTCTAGTGTAAAGCACCCTTCTGGCAAGACAGTGATGGAACCAGTGAATGATGGTTGAAGTTTTTTGCTTTTTCTGGAGCCACCACTGCCTTGGTGGGAATCGGCCAGTGTGATAATAAAAAAAATAATATAATCAGTAAATTCTTTTAAGTACGTCTGGTACATTTAACATTTAATAAGGATATTACAAAATATGTACAAGTCAAATTTGTTGTATGCGTGTAAGTGCTCTAAGTAGTTCGCCTATCGTCTCACGATTCGACCTAGAACCAAAAAAACAAGAAGTGACTGACCGACAAGTTGCTCAAATTAAAATATACTTCTTGACCGGACTGGGCAAATCCGAACAGTCTGCTTGAAACAATGAAAACAGATATGCTAAGCCCAATAGCCATTATAAACAAGTGACTGCGAACACAAATCGGAATCAAGGAGATAATATAATGACACTACAGTCAGGGACCATCAGCAGATCCTCCACAAAAGTTACCAAAAACTCCCCATACTACTGAATTCTACGTTGTCAGCATAGGAAAACAACCCGACTGTTGGGAACAATACACAGACAAACCAGTACAAATTAGGTCATAAGCTATAGCTAAGGCTGAGGATGTTCAGAGTTGTCTAAGCGACACACAACCCTCAGTTACTACGTCGAAAAATCACCTAAGGTCTTATACGAATGTTCTGTGAACAGAGTTCTACACGAACTAAACAAGAATAATGAGACAGACAATCTGTCCCAACCAACCAAAAGCCGAGTCTAGAGAGATGAATACTTCACGAGAGGTTGAGGACCACCACACCCCCATCGATCACGTGATTAGCCCCGTGGACAGGCACGCTCAGAAGCCCGGCAGTTATACGAGCGACAAGCGATAATTACAGTAGTATGACAATCGAAGACTTGAACTGAGCAATATTATAGTACATCCTAACACATAAGTCTCAATAAAGGAATATAAAGCAATTATATTTAAGATTTAGTTATTATCGCAAATATAAGCAATATAAAAATTAGAATGAAAAGATAAGACTACATGTTTATACTATAATTAATAATCATTGTAAATCCCATTCAGGCGGTTGCAACATACTGGTACAATGCATCATACAGGCCTGAGCTGACATCAGTGACATACCTACTGTATAGAAAGGGCACTTGTATATATGAGGTTATTTCAAGATAATTTAGTGTTTCAGTGTCCCAGGATAACACCCACACTAGTCAACTATCACCCAGGTACCTATTTGCTGGATGGGTAAACATAGACAACAGGTGTAAAGAAAAAACATGCCTTTAATTGTTTCTACCTGGATGGGGGAATGAATATTTACCAAAAAAAATTATATTATGGACTAACCCCAAGCCGGTGATAAAAAATAAGGCTATGGTTGATTTGTGGGGGTTAGCCTAGGGTTTCTCTACCACATTAATGCTGATATGTGGTGATAATATATTCAGAGAGAACAAATAACTTTTTGGTTTTCATGTTATATGCGTGGAGTCATGAGGTGGTATATCATAGGTCAGGGCCCTTGTGCATATTACCTCTGTTTTTCGCTAATAATAAGCCCCCAAAACAGGGATAGGAGAATGGTATTTGTTTACCTCTTATCATCTTTACATAACTCTGTTGAAACTGCTCAGTGTTACTGCCAAATATTATTCATTTTCTGTAGTATTTAAACATGCTTTCCTTTATGTTATTATATATTGTGTTCTTTATGTCATTATTAGATTCAATTGTGATGGCGGCAATAAGGCTGGTACGTGTTGATATAGCACTAATAATAAAAGGACATATATATTCTCCTGACTTTCATGAGTCTGAGTTTCATGGCTAATACCTCAAACAGGCGGCCTTCAAAGCCACCTTATCTTTAAGGGAAGTTAATGTTACAGTGTAGGTGCTTACATAATGTGAAGCATTTTTTTATTCATTGGGCACATGGCAGCGCAGGGCTAAAGTAAGCAGTCGTTAAAAAATAATGAATGAGGGATGAAAAAGAAATTGGAATGACTATGCAGCAGTAGGCGCCAACTCCATAACCAGTTATCAAGCAGGCGTTGGGTTTGTCCGGGCGACCCTGGAAATTTGATAATTATGCTAGCCAAAAGATTAGTTGTCCGAATAACTGAAGGGAATCTGAAAAACTGATTGCCGGGATTTGTGATGGCGGACTGTATAAATTTAGGGACACTGGGAGCAAATCAGATCACTGTATACACTAGCTGTCTGGATTCTTTGGGTCTATCCTCAAGGTTAATTTATCCTCAGTATATGAATAAACTTTAACTTATGTACTGTACTATGTGCTAGGAGAGAGAGATGTAGAGGAGAGAGGAGATACAGGAGGAGAGAGACGAGAGATGAGAGAGAACGAGAAGACTGCCCAAGAGAGTGATGAGTACCCGAGACACGTGAGGAGGGACGAGAAAGGAGAAGCGTCGGGCATCGACGAGTACGAGGATGGAATGATGAGCCGGGACTTTGTACTCGCAGACCTTGAGACAAATGATTGAGATTGATGAGGGAGAGGGAAGAGGGAGGCCAATTTCAGTCAAGCCAATCACCACCCGGCCTCAACGGCCTCAGCAGCCCGCCTGAAAGTAGTACAACACTTGTTCCCAGAGTTGGTTTTCTCTTTACTTAGGGTTTATTGGTTATACTGACATTTTATGGCAGGATGACACCACACCAGTGTGGGTATTCTCCATTTCCCCTGTGTCAACAGTACAATAAAATGATAAACAGTAACATATAGATACTGTTTTGCGACTGTAAAAAATTATGCAATCAGTTCACTACCATGAATAACATTATATACAGTAAATAAATAATTAAAACCTATAACAATAGGGAAGTAAATTATGGTAAAAAAAAAATTGACTTAATGATTTGTACATTACCCATACAGTACTTTATGTAGGTAGTTATATATAGGGTGAAAAGTTTGACAATTATGCCCTATCGAAGTATGTCATCGGAATTTTTCAAGGTGCTCGACTTACGGGTCTCCATTTTGACCTTACGACTGGTTGGTCAGAACCCAAGCTTGGTGCAAGTTGGATGGTTGGTGTATATGAATTTATAAATAAATAATAAGCAAAAAAATAAACTTCTGTCACTGGAAAAGTAAATAAACAAATAGTGATAAACTATTTTCCAATATCCGAACTAATGTTATATGGGCCGAGGATGGTACGGAAAACACACACAGGTTCTGGGATATGTGAGGGGTAGGCTCCAAAAAAATGGACAATCACATACTGTCATATCGCCATCTGTTACCCTTTCATATTCAACCCATCAGCGATTGGGCTGTAGGTTGTTTAAAAAATGAGTGCAACACATCAACATCGTTGGTGGTGGAACCAAGACATTCTGGGTTCAAATAATAGCCTCCTGGATTTCATGGGACACAGGACCATAACTTTTCAAATGGGCTGTGGACAAATCGGACAGCTCCAAATACTCCCAAAAAGTGATTTTAGAACACCTGCCACATTGTGCTGCTAGTTTTTGGTCTTGGAGGCATTACGGTTCATCGTTGTCTATCATCACTTTCCAGGAATGTTCGGTGCATCTCCTTGTATGTTAACCTTGTGTTGTGTCTTTGCTGTTAACCTGATGTGGTGGTTGTCGTTCTATCCTGTGGGTTGTCTGTCTGTCTTGCCTCCGGGCTGTGTGTCTGTTCTACCTGGTAGTGTGCTGGTCGTACCTGGTGGTGCGCGTGGTGTTAACTGGGGGCCTCGGTTTGTTGTACTGTTGTCATTCTCTTCTGTTTCTGTATGTCGCGTACTCAGGAGCCAACGTTCATTAGGCAAAATGTTTCTATATGTGCCAACATTTTGACTGAACCACATATAATGCACCTCGCAGTGTTTATTATTGTGTCTAATTCATTATTTAGAACATTGGCTCATCTTGTGCAAGACCAATTACCCTCTTAATTGGTCTGTGTGAAGAGTGTGCCATCTGTTAATAGGGATAAACACGTGTGTATAATAAGTCACTGAGGAGCCATTTAGTATGGTGTATGTTATAAAAGAACGTTGATGCATATAGGACATTTTGCACTCCTAACTCCATTCTATGACTTTCTTTTTCAAAATTATATTAATAAAACATGTACATGATACATTATTAAACATATAATATTAACAAAATGGACGATGTTTTTCTGGATTGGCGTTTGACAGGACTGTGAAAAACAGGATATTCGATTTCATGTCACGGGTCCGGTAGTCAACAACAACAACAAACAAAACAGGGCAACCGTTTTGTTTACATAATCGCCAGACCTTCTACACAAGCTCTCATTCGCTTCTTCGTTTGTGGCTTGTTTTACTCTCACCTCTCACTTACAGTTAAGAACTACAGTTTTTTAAGGTAAGTAATGACGTGTGACGTACGACTATTATTATATGGCCTTATAGTTTGTGAATAATAATATTTTTATGTATTTGTACATATGTATTATTTGTTTAATAATAGATTATTATTATTAATACTAGGTCCTTCGCATCATTGGGGACCTGTAGTGTGCGGATTACTGAGTGTGCTGAATTACAGAGTGGTTAAGGTTAATAATGACACCTTATTAAAATGCGGCCAACTTTTGCACTTATCACAGTTATTGCTACACATCGGCAAAAAATTGAAATTTCATCTAGCTTTGTGTGCTCACCAAAATTTCAATGACTTGTTTCGTTCATTGAAAGCAATCCTAAATCATGTTCGTTTCTATTTCTGTCTAATTTATATCTTCCTTATTCTTATCATCATATAGTGTGATTGTCCCAAAAATGGAGTGTAACAAACCATTAAAAAAACATTATGAAAAAATTCTATACTGCAATGTCTAAGAGGCAGCTAATGGGCTGAGAAGTTACCCTGCCCCTTCCCCCCCCCTTATTTATCGATCCGTCTTTCTATAATTTTTTTGTGTTGTTACGTTAAGAAGCATCTTTCATAATCAATCGAGCCAGTTGCCCAAGTTTCAATGAGACTGTTCTTAGCCAGTCAAAAAATCTTCCGAGAAAAAAACAAAAATATTTACCAAAAATCTATATATGGCAAGGCCCAAAGCCAGGTGTACTCTGGAGTAATAGTGGTCACTTTGTTGGTAAGCTTTTTGCTGGGATATCCTTAGGTTCTCTTCTTACTATACACTTCTCTGTATTGCTATTTATGTAACTGTATTTGTGTATGTGTCTGTTGTGAGAACACGACTTATTACACAGCTGAGTAGAAAATATAGAACCAGAAGTAGCCGCCCCTACAGCAACCTAGTTCCACCCACCCCCCAACCTTATTTATTTTACCTCCCAAATTCCCCAATATGTCCACAATATCCCACACAAAGAACCACCATTCATCCCCATACCCACAACATACTCTTTCTAGTCACCACCCTCTGTATCCTCCCAATCCATTCCAACCCCCACACAATAATCTATGACTAACATAATACCCACTGTCAACAATACCTTCACTGATTTCTGTATTGTGTCCTGAAGATGTGATGACTCCTCCACAGAAGGATAGTGTGTTGATGTCGCCTGGTCCCACCTAACCATCTATAGATACCGCCGTACTGTGACATTATGGTTTTGACTCGATCTTATGCCCCTCTGATACCTACAAGCAAGCCATCCATAAATATCATTCCTTCGCCACCCCACTCCTGTGTCCCACGCTCCACCCCCACCCCCCCCCCACGCCCTAGTGAATAAGTGTCGCTAGCAACATCTACTCTAGCCGCCTGAGTGATAATACCCGGATGAATATCTCCCCCCAATAGTCACAGCGACTAGCCTTATCATTCTCAAATGTCCCCGGACTCTCTACTAGCCTCGCTCCTCCTCCTCTCTGAGAGCCGACGCACCTTTGTCCCCTCAAATTGTAATACACTGCGTGTATCATATGTAGTCAACCCCCCTGTGAGGTAGTAGCTCTGTCTCACTGTCCTCTCTCATGGAGATCCTGAGTATTGTAGCTGATGTAGATTGAGTGAATCATAATCCGGACGTTCGGATTAGAGTCGCTCGTATCAAGAATGACTGTGTTGTCATTAGCCATTGCACCCACATTAGAGCCCAATGGATGAATGTACGCCTCATGTTAGCTGTGACATCCCTTCCTATAACTTTTTCCCATCCCCTTATCCTATAAATTACTTTCATCTCAATGTCTAGAGTCCCGCTATCATCCCGGTGCCCTCAATAGATAATGTCTAACCACATAACCCCCCCACTCGTATCTCCTAGCACCGTCCATCCTGTTGCCTGTCCTAGCACATCAGTGTCCGTGTGTAAACCTTGTTTTATCTTCCGTTGTCGTGCCATTCTCGAGAGATATAGATGCACCGTGTGATAACACAGTGATATAAGTGTGTGTCTCTCTCCGTTCCTCCTAGACCAAAAAGCACTTGTGAAATATCTCAGTTCCCTAATGTTATGTGTGTGTATTATCCATACGTTCCTTTCCCATGTACATACCCCTCTGTATAAGCTCCCGCGATACCAACTCCTCACTCCTCTACATACCCTCCCCACCCTCCTGCTATATGACGGATACTCCTGAAGTCCTACACTCACCATTAGCCACTTGACCTCCCCATGTTGTGACTTGACTCGTCTCTCCTTATGGTGTGAACCATCTCCTGTCATTTCTCTGTCTGTTAGATCCATGTCCTTTTGCCGCTCTTGTACTCGTGTAATAGCTACATCTGCGCTCCATGTGCTCTTTATTCATTCATGATTCATGACAGTCGTCTGCCCTCATGGTAGTTGCCATGTGTAGCAGCCTAATACCCTCACGCCACCAACAATGATAGAGACTCCCAAACATCCCGAGAAAATAATAATAATATTAATATAAATATAATACTAATAATCATCGCATACACGCGATATAACTCTCTATATGACAGCCAACCTTTGAATTGTCGAACAATGATACCGTTTATGTCACCTATATATTAGAATGTGACCTTGTCCTCACCACCCTGTGAACTTAACAATATCTCTCTGTCTTCATCAAGTGTAGATAACTAAGTACTAAGATCAGAATAATCTCCAACAGTATTCAGCATTGTCCGCAAGATACGCGCTTCATGTCGCCATGTACATTGTGTCCCAAAAACCGCAGAGTATCTGATAATGTGTAGACATGTTGTATAAAACCGTTTGCAGTGGACCAAGCCAGTCTCTATCCAAAGTCTACTACAGCCTTCTCGGCTGTCCCCTGTCCCCCCCGGCAAGATCGGTGTTATCACAAACAGATATCCGGTACTTTCTAGTTTCCTCACGTACTCATCCTATAGAATCCGCACACGCCCATACTCATATAAACCCATGCTAATACTCCATAAATCTCTCTAAGCGATTAATTAGACCTCTCAACACCCTAGCAGCTAGTGTAGTGTCGGCGCCTCAGTCAATACATAACTGGATAGCGCCTCTACTTCAATAGCATGATAAATATTGATTAAACCTAAGTATATTTCTGATCCTGTTATATATCTCGTTGTTCTGTTAGTTGCCCATACTGTTGTTGCTGCGTTGTGTTCTGTTCAACATGTAGCCATTTTGTCCTCAATTCTTTTAGTTTATTGTTCAATCTGATCTGTTAAATCCTGTGGGTCACAGTTGCACTACTCATCATTATTTGTCCTAATGGATCAGTTTGTACAAGTTTGCAAGCAGTTGTCGCATGTTTTGCTAGATAGATAAGACTGCGCCTTTGACTTGATGTTTTTGTGATCTGTGAAGTGGGCTAAGGAGAATGCCAGTCGTCATTGATTCAACGATGTTTTGTTTGAGATGTCCCGCTGTCCTATCTAGTTGTAACTCTCGTTTGTACCTATTGGTTACTTATTCTCCCTAGTGACATATGTTGTTAAGAAATGTGTGATGAACAGTTAACCTGAAAACTTGTCCCACTTCTATAGTATATAGTATCTATCAGTGTGTCCTATGAAGATCTTATGTGCCGTTGATCAGAGCGTTGTACGCTATCATCTATCTCCGCAAGCACCCTGACCTGCAGTCTTGACGTTCGCTTTACTTGTCTACGTACGTGTGTATACCGTTACCCTGTCGAGATTTGTAGATGGACTACATGTGTAAGATAATACGTGAATCTTCTTGACGTCGTGGACCAGATACTGGTGTCCACACTTAGATAACTTTTTGTAGGAGGTATGTATAACTTCTTTAGAGTCTACTCTCCTTTCTCCCCACTCTCCCCATTAGGGGCCGGACGCGCCGATAGAGCTCGAACAGGCCTGGACCTGTCTGTGTTCAGATACCCTTGACACATCCTGGAGATGAGATAACACATGTTCAAGTATAATGTCTCAAGTGTGTACTAAGCCACATGTCTCAATGGCACACACGTTTTTATCTTAGATAATCAGAGAGATATAACCGACGCGGTCTTCCCAGTTCCAGCCCGAGCAACTTCATATAGAATCGCGCACAGAGGAATACAACCATAGCAGCTCAACCGTATATTTTATGATAACGAACCCAGATAGAGAGAAGGGTAGTTCAAATGCAGAGCATAGCATCGCCTCCATCCATGACATTATAGTGTTAGACAACTCACCATCTGCACCACCCACACTACTACCACACACAAAGTGTCTTACTTCCTAGATATGGCCCATAATAAGTGTGACTCATGATAGACCCTTCCCCGCCATACTCAAAGTGCCCATCACTCCAATATGACCAATATCGTGAGCACTAGTGCCGACAGTAATGACATATACGAGATAGATCCCATGTACGTGACAAATTAGGTTCATTGAGTGTCTGCAGTGAGAGCCTGAGGAACCTTGCACAGCATGTATTTCTCGTCAAGTAAGTGTCAACGTATATATAATAGCGACACACCAATCCATCTAGTTTGTATACAACTGCCTTGATAATCCTAGTTAAATCATATCTAGACCTACACCAGTCCCTCACCACAGTGTTGTCATCAAAGTGTCTATACTCCGTCCCCGTCTGTCTTGTGTAACACGTACGAGTGAGCTCCATGACTTAGAAGTAGCCGAACCTGAGTGACCACATCGAATAAAATATGAGCTGACAGAGGACACCTACTCACACTGCTAGTCCATGCAACATAGACCATGAGCCACTGAGTGTCACTTCCTGTGCTGAGAAGCACGATCCAGAGCACCCCTGAAAAAACGCTCTCGCACCCGCGGCTGATCTATAGTGTGCGACTCATCCACAATGTACAACACACCTCCACGCACTGTCACTCCCAATGAATATATAAAGATCAACCTAGTCGAGACCAGCACTATACAAGCTTGCAGACCAGCTAGGACTAGCCTCATTACCAGCACACCGAGACAGACCCATACCTAACTTAAGCAGACTCTACACCTAACAGTACACGCCTACGTCCTTGCCCAATAATCCAAAGCCACCTCTCGAAATCCCCGCCCAATGTAACTGATCAACTTAGAGCTACATACTAAACACATAATAACACGAGACACAGAAATCAGTAGAGAATGTATAGAACAGAAAACCTAACTAACACATACATAGTGTGTACGCATTGATAGCACACCTTATCTGACACCATAATGTCACTATAAGCTCAATAATAAAGTATTATAATTACAGTGAGCGAGCTACTCAAAAGAGTGTAGAATCACACTCTTGGCCATCTATTCTATACTATGTGCTTTACATAATAGATCATTGTCTGTTAAGAGTCCCTCTATGTTCAGGAGCCGCGCGTGTCTCAGATATACCTACTGCCGCCCTCCACTAGCACGACATACAGAACGGTTTCCCACGTGTATCTTGCAGCGCCGGAAGGCCGTTGACATTGTAGAACTCGCGAACGAGTGTGCTGTGTATAAGCGTGTGACTGATGATCTAGCGTTGAGTGAATGTAAGCTACAATATCAGTGAGACATGTACAATTTTGTATAAAGATGCATATAGGTGTGTCATGACTAAGAGATACAATCGAACTCTGTGCGAGAGGTGCTCTAAGATGTGTCACGGTCTAACCAAAGAAGATGTTGACAAGCGATCTATAGACATCGTTCCATATATCTCTGTGATACCACGGTACAGTTTGTGTGATGTCATGCGCTAGTATACCCTGTTTACCCCTTTGCAGTTACACGTATTGCAGTATGCTTCCTATATCTCACTCTGTCATCAGAGCTTTTTAACCCCACCTGTCACTAGTTTAAACACTGGCTTGTCCGCTCGTGCACTTCTTGTTTGTAATTACGCGCGAAGCGTGTGCGTGTGTGTCCACTCCGTCAGCCCGTCCTGTGGACTGTTGACTAGCATGTGTCGCCGCCTGGTGTCTCAAACACATCAAAATAAGAGTGTGTACCGGTTAGCAAGGTCTTGTACTCCGTTGTTGCATAATAGAAACAGAGACTGCGTTGTATCGGTGAGACCATGGAATGCAGCTTTCTTTGCACATTAAATGTGTCCTGTGATCTATCCGTTCTGTTGTGTCTTAACAGGACGAACATTTTCTCTCTGGGAAATCTTCTTCGCATTCAATCTCCTTGTGCCCACTCTATTTGTTGCAGTATGCAACTTAAGGAGGCCGTTCAAACCTCTCAAACTGTTCTCTCGCGAAGAGATAAGGACCATGTGGGTAATGAAGGAGTAGGGAAATTAACATGGTGTCTGGAGGGCTCCTTAGGTCGGACACTTGGTCCAGCCGTTCTCTAGAGGAGGTCTAGATCTCGGGTTTAGGTGATAAGTAAGACTACAGCGTGAAGCATAACCATGTAACTAGCGTGAGGCTTGTAGTTCTCATTACTACCAGCTATTACTCTGTACCCTATAGTGTCAGTGAAGGAAAGGAGCGAGCGAGAACCTGAATCTACAACTGGGCTCAGGAACACTAGGCTCACTTCTGGCCTCTAGTTGCTCTTTCAATCTTCATCAAATTAGGACGTCATACTTCCTAATATTGTGACACTAAGGCTTTCTGAAATCTGAATCATAAATCAGGGGGGGGACATCTCTGTAGAGCAGCGAAAAAACGATATATCTATAATTTAATCGCCTCTGACAGTTTCAGCTTGTGTGCATTTCCTTGTTATAATCACACCGAGAGTACTTGTGGCTACTTGCCACACATCTGGAAGTTTTAATGTACTTAACTCAGAACCAAATGTCAGAGTATCAATTAACTGTTTCAGACTTTTGGGCATACCTCACGAGAACTAATTGTACTACGACTAGGACGAGTGGATTATGGGAAAACCTATATCTACATTAAGCGCAATGACGCGTAGGGTGAGCGATGTGTCATGTAAGAGTAGATACCTCATAAAAACGAGTGTATTTTAATCTCGTTTGGATCAAAGTCAGAACTCAGTCAGAGAGTGTACATACAGTGCCTAGCCTGTGTGTATGTTGTACAAGACTAAACTCTGAGAAGTCTTCTAAACAGATATTAGGCTCTAGAAAGTACTCTCAAGAAGAAAGTAGTTTGCAGTTCATAGGAAGTCTGCACGTAGCGTGACAGGCAATAGCATTAGGACAGATATTTCTCCACTCTTGTAAACAGCACTTCTAGGCATCAAGAGGACTCCCGGAGACAGGCCCCCTCTCGTTTTGATTGCCCTAACAATAAAGAAAGAATAAACGGCCGATCTTCCTAAAGAGCTTGTTAATAAAGAGCAATGTCCCCCTACACTCCCGTGAACCCCCAACATAACTAAGAAAAATGTGAGGCCAACTGCCTCCATTATCATATGACAATGATCAGCCCACAAGACCCCCCCATCCCCGTTACTGGGTTTTTGTAACAAGTACGTTCAGTACCTTGTCCAGTATATCCACATTTATAAGAAATATTCTAGTATTGAACGCTCCAGTAGTGCACTGCAAGCGTTGAAACCCAATGGTCGAGGTACCTAATAAGCAGAAACATTAACTCAATTTATAAAGACAATTTCACTTTATATCATTAAAGCTCTCGTTCTGTAGAGCGCCCCATAGCACTTATCAGAAATATACCCATATAATCACAGCAACATAAAACGAAAATTCGATCTCTCACTCGGACCAGACGGAATAATCATCTATTGTGCTGACAAGCACATTTCACATTCCTATACTATTTCATTATAAAGTAATAGGCCTAGTAGGTTGGTTACGACACACGCAACCCCCCCAGGGCACCAGCCTTAATACCGTCCTTCCCAGTATGGGGGATGCTGATATGACAGAACCAGTAACTGTCTTTGCATGGAGGTAGCGATTGATGGTTTCTTTCGTTTCCCCACCCTGTCTCACTGTAAATACCCACGCTAGATAATAGGGGGAACTTCTTGTACTTCCTACCTTAAAATGACCGTGGCTCCAAAACTTCACAGGGACAGCACACTGCATATTTTAATATTATACCTCTACATTCTAGGTTTTATCATCCTTTTTCTAAAATAGTTCACTGTTCCTTCTTTATTCGCCTTCTCATTGTCCATGGGGAAGTGGAAAAGAATCTTTCCTCCGCTAAACGCCCATGCGCCCCCCCCCCCCGTGCTTACTGTCGTATGACCGCGCGACTAACAAAAATGCCCACTCGGCGAGCAATGGGTCAGCTCGCAGTAACCCCTTATCCTGTTACGGCGACACCTCTACTACAAAAAAACGAGAAGCAAGAAAAAACACCTGTATTAAAACTCGGGATGCTTAATCATGTGCGTGGGCGCTGTCACCGTGCCGGCCGATGACAAGAAACACAGATGAATTGCTGATGTTCAGGAATGAAAAGAAGTTGGATGTCCTGGCCCTACAGCGAAACAAACTCGCTGAAGGGGGTAGGACGAGGTTTTAAGTGTCCGGGGCGGACTTAAAAACGGGATTAAATCTGGAGTATCTGTAGACGAGTTAGCAGCAAAAGGAGGCGGTGCAGGCTAATGTTTAAATGATCAGTTCATGGATACCCAGGAGCAAAAGAGGAATACTGAATCGTGTAAATTCAAGAAACGCGATGCTGGATTTTTAAAGTAAAGCGCTACGAGGCCCACTCGCGAAAAGTGGGTTCTAATTAAGCGTGTATGCACCTGCGAAGCTCAACGAACCCGAGGTTATGCACCAGAGGAAGACGAGAGAGTATCTTTGGGAGATTCGCCCTGTCTTAAGTGAATGTTATAGCGAAGCCTTTGATAAACCAAGTGACGAGAAGTAATTGGGGTGTGGATCCTGATATGACTAAAGTAGGTACGGGAACTTTCTTTTAAGAGGAGCGGAATTCTGTGCGGTAGGTAAGTTTGGAGGGCTGCCAGGTCCCCGTCCCCGAATGATAATGGGCACGCCTCCTCGCCTGACCGGGAACTTGGTATAGACCAAGGGGCCCCTTTAGTTATAGCCGTATTAACACTAATTTGCAAGAAAAGAGGATAAATAAGATATACTAAGATATGACTGTAGGGCGAAACTGGGCAGTAGTTTGTTGGATCCTATGTATTGGTAGATAAAAAGATGTTGAGTAGCACTTCAGGACCCCACTGTACATGTTTACTAGAGGGGCCAGACCAGATATCATATTTAGCATCAACTTTCTAGATTGTAGCTACACTGAAGAGTAAAAGGTGATGGATACAAGGAGAATAGCCGTAAAGATCAGGGAAGAGAGAGCGTGGACAGGTTTATAAATAAAAGAGCGCTCCAAATCGGATGGCAGTTCGGGGTATAGATATAAACCAGCACTATTGGAGGGATAGCATGGGCGTAATGAGAGCATAGGACAAATGGGGGCTCCGGAAAAGAGGTATCGGGCGCCCCCTAGGCCTTTTCTAAAATGCTGCTAGTGTTCAGGAGTGTTTGTTCCAGCAGAAGGATTGTGGTTCACAGGAAAGTGATGGTGCGGGAGGGAAGTGACAGCGCACTTGGTGGATGGATGTGGAAAGAGAGACGTTATTAAGGGAGAAAAAGCGTTCCAGCATATTGGAGAAAGTTTCTTATACAAAGTTAGTAAGTGCATGCAAGGGAGGGAGACGTATAATGGTCGAGAATCAAAGTAGCGAGGTTAAAGAGCCGAAGCAGTGCGTGCGGCCTGCAAGCAAGGTAAAGACGAGAGCTAACATGAGAGACCCCGCTGGTCGTTGAAGACCCCTCTTCGCTTATTCAAACAAAAAATTTTGCTTGAAAATAGAAAAAAGTTTTGGAGTAGAGACATCTTAACAAGTTCAAGAAAAGCCTAAGAGTAACATACACACACCCCTCACCACTCCCAATGGATTCTGTCAAGCTAAAAAAAATAGGAGAGGAGAGCCTTATGTAGGGCAGAGCCCAGAGTTAGAGGTATTGGGAAAGATGCCCGAGGGGCAATATTTTGAGCGAATTGTTAAAATGCCTGTTGATGTAAGTAGGGAAAAGCTCAGTGATTTCGGTGTATTGGGGCAAGGGTGGGAATAAACTATCCTCCTGTTAGGAGTGAGGAAGAGCCAGTTTTGTGAGTGTGGGGGGAGACCACGTTCGTAAGGCTCGTAGCGTAACTGAAAAAAGTAGGTAAGGCACCCCCCCTCCCCCCCCCCACCCACCCCCAAGCGGGGGCTTTGATGGGTCTAAAGATAGAAATGTTTTAAAAGCAGGTGGGGATAGAGTTTGGGACCCATCCCGCCACCCGAGTGGTTGGCCCCTGCAATTATGTTAATAAACCTGCTATGGAAGAGGGTAAACCGGTACCTAGGCTATTCCGCCAGGTCGTCGCAAGCATAGCCTTCCTTTGTAATCATGTGTAAAGGGCAAAAGGGGATAAAAGAGAGTGCAAAAAAAAAAAATCTAGTACGGGGGAGTTTAGTCTGATGAGTATTACCTGGGCCTGTACATAGTGTATGGATAGAGCCCTCAGAGTTTATTTATTGATATGAATTAAGAGTGAAAGGACGGAGAATCACGGAATAGGCAGGATGAACACAGCCAGAGGCCTTCAGGAAAGGGTAAGGCCGGTGTCGTGCGACCAGGTGCCCTCTCTACCAGGAAACCACCTATAACCCCCCCGTGAAACTAGTACCGTACTAGCCTATAAGCGCTAAATCTGAAGGTTCCTTTCTTCTGGTGCATGTTGGATTTGCCGAACAAAGGCCGCGCGTATGACAGGGTGGGATAGGGGGGCAATGTGGCAGCCAATGTTGCAAGTGCTTATGGTGTAGGAGGTACGGATTGACTGAACAGCAGTGTAAGAGTTTTTTTACCGAGGAATAGTAGAGGCTCAAGTTTAGATGTATGTCCAAGAAAGAATGGGAAACTTTTTTCCCAGTAAAAAGTAGGCCTCATAGGACAAGGATGTTTGTGATGTCACCGTGGGTGTTCGCTAATATATTTATAGGATTGGGGTTGTATAGAGACAGTAAATCTGCGAGGGTCTTGGGACAGAGGCGTGGATTTTTAAAAGATTGAGAATCACACACAAAGTGGGAGTTGTCACAGTGCTCTTTGCTGATTGATCACTGTGCTCCTTGGGAGATATTGAAGAGAAGTTGCAGAGATTGGTGGATGAATTGTCAGCCCCCCCTTCCCAGTAGGGTGTCAAAAGAAGAAAATTAAAGGTGATACAGGAAGAGCTTAAGGGTTTGAAGGGTTAAACAAAAAGGATTAGGTGATGAAAACGATTGCATATTTAGATTGGAGGGAGAGAGTATAGTATGGAGCGAGGGGGGATATGTTATTCAGCTAGTTTGGGGAGTGGAACGTGTTCAGCGGATCATGGGTCCTATGAACAGATGACGGTGGAATCATAGATTTGCATGTAGCGGAAAAAGCAGTGAGTGGGTGCACTTAGGAGTCTGTGGAGACAAAGGAATTTGGTCCTTGGACGGCAAAGAGGGGAACTGTATGAGGAGTATAGTTTTCTACCAAACGCTCTTATATTGGGTGGTGATAGCATGGCGTGAGGAAAATGGTGCTGCAGCGAGGGGAGAAGGCTGGAGGCAGTGGAGATTGTTCATTGTCTGATGAGGCAATGTGTGGTGTGATTATAATGCACGAGAAATTCGCTAGTTTGGATGTTAGCGAGGGGGTGCGGGATTACCAATAAATCTGTGTCCAGGGGGCTGAGGGAAGCGTTGGAGAGGAGGGGGTAAAAGGAGGTTTTGTAGTTGCGAGCGGGCTTGGACTTCACGCGCGTATATGCATGAGCTGTGTTTGATTGAGGACGTGATGGAGACAAAAGTATGGTATTTAATACTTGAAGTGCGGTTGGGAACGGTGTGAGCAAAGTAACCATTTATGACAGGTGGTTCAGGGAAAACGGCAGGACGGACTTGAGTCCTGGAGATGGAGGATGTAAAGTCCTTGCACTCTGAAGGTGGGGGTGTTTAACCTCTGTTAATGTTTGCGGTTTAAAAACTTGTCCTCTAGTGTAAAGCACCCTTCTGGCAAGACAGTGATGGAACCAGTGAATGATGGTTGAAGTTTTTTGCTTTTTCTGGAGCCACCACTGCCTTGGTGGGAATCGGCCAGTGTGATAATAAAAAAAATAATATAATCAGTAAATTCTTTTAAGTACGTCTGGTACATTTAACATTTAATAAGGATATTACAAAATATGTACAAGTCAAATTTGTTGTATGCGTGTAAGTGCTCTAAGTAGTTCGCCTATCGTCTCACGATTCGACCTAGAACCAAAAAAACAAGAAGTGACTGACCGACAAGTTGCTCAAATTAAAATATACTTCTTGACCGGACTGGGCAAATCCGAACAGTCTGCTTGAAACAATGAAAACAGATATGCTAAGCCCAATAGCCATTATAAACAAGTGACTGCGAACACAAATCGGAATCAAGGAGATAATATAATGACACTACAGTCAGGGACCATCAGCAGATCCTCCACAAAAGTTACCAAAAACTCCCCATACTACTGAATTCTACGTTGTCAGCATAGGAAAACAACCCGACTGTTGGGAACAATACACAGACAAACCAGTACAAATTAGGTCATAAGCTATAGCTAAGGCTGAGGATGTTCAGAGTTGTCTAAGCGACACACAACCCTCAGTTACTACGTCGAAAAATCACCTAAGGTCTTATACGAATGTTCTGTGAACAGAGTTCTACACGAACTAAACAAGAATAATGAGACAGACAATCTGTCCCAACCAACCAAAAGCCGAGTCTAGAGAGATGAATACTTCACGAGAGGTTGAGGACCACCACACCCCCATCGATCACGTGATTAGCCCCGTGGACAGGCACGCTCAGAAGCCCGGCAGTTATACGAGCGACAAGCGATAATTACAGTAGTATGACAATCGAAGACTTGAACTGAGCAATATTATAGTACATCCTAACACATAAGTCTCAATAAAGGAATATAAAGCAATTAAACAATATATTTACGATTTAGCTATTATCGCAAATATAAGCAATATAAAATTAAATGAAAAGATAATATACATTATATATATACATAATAATCATTGTAACCCATTCAGGGGTTGCAACACCCCCCCCAACACGACAGACGGTCGCACTAGGAGTTGCATTAATGTCTTTCATATTATTTCTGATTACTCATATCAATACAATTTAAGATAAATATTAATCAAAGTCACTCTTGTGCTAAGCACCGCTACAATTTCACAGCGTCATAACTAATGTACTTGGTAAATGGCAAAGCTGCAGTACAGGTTTGAGCTCTTCCCGTCAAAGCAGTATGCAGCAATGTTGCCCAGTGCTTACGTGGCCAGTTCATAGCACGTGCCTGGTTCTCAAACACATCAAAATATGTGTCTAAGTCACTTTCAAAAAACTTAGGAACCATGGATGCAGCTTTCTGCACATTAAATGTGTCCTGTGATCTATCAGTCTGTTGTCTTAACAGACGAACATTTTCTCTCTGGAAATCTTCTTCGTTCAATTTCCTCTGTGCCTCTATTTGTGCAGTCTGCAACATAAGGAGGCGTTCAAACCTCTCAAACTGTTCCTGAGAGATAGGACCAGTGGGTAATGGAGGAGTAGGGAAATTAACATGGTCTGGACGGTCCTTAGGTCGGACACTTGGTCCAGCCGTCTCTAGAGAGTCTAGATCTGGTCTAGGATAAGTAGATACAGGTGTAGCATACACTGTACTAGCGTGAGGCTTAGTCATACTACCAGCTATACTCTGTACTATAGTGTCAGTGAAGGAAGGAGCGAGCGAGAACTGATCTACACTAGGCTCAGACACTAGGCTCACTTCTGCTCTAGTTGCTCTTTCATCTTCATCAAATAGAGTCATACTTCCTAATTGTGACACTAGGCTTTCTGAATCTGAATCATAATCAGACATCTCTGTATGAGCAGGAAACAATATATCTTTAATTAATGCTCTGACAGTTTCAGCTGTGTAATTCCTGTTATACATCACACCGAGATACTTGGCTACTTGCCAACACATCTGAAGTTTTAATGTACTTAACTCAGACAAAGTCAGAGTATCAATTAACTGTTTCACTTTGGCATACATCACGAAAATAATTGTACTACGAGAGAGTGATTATGGGAAACTATAATCCTAATAGGAATTTTAGTGTTGGATGTCTTAGAGTTAGAACTCATAAACAGTATTTCCATCTCCTTGGATCAAGAGACTCAGTCAAGTACATACATCCACCTGGTATGTTGTACAAGACTAAACTCAAAGTCTTCAGATTAGGAAAGTACTCAAAGTGTTTGATCATAGAAGTACTAGTATGTCAAACTGGACAATTTCTCCAACACCTTGGATCAAGAGATCCCGGACAGGCCCCCATTTGTTACAAAAAACGCGATTCTAAAAGCTTAGAGATCTCCAGTGAATACTAGAAAGGACTGCCCTTCTAGCATCCAGCCTGTTACTGGGTTTTTGTAACAAGTAGTCAGTACCCTTGTCCAATTATCCATTAAAATTCAGTATTATTCAATAGTGCTTCAGGATTACAACTGGTAGGCTACTAACTAGAGAAATTAAAATTTAATAAATTTATTAATCATTAAGTTGTCTAGAGGTATATTATCAAATTAAATTAATCACAGCAATCAAAATAAAATCAATCTCTCGAGTTCAATATTATTGTGCTGAAAGCACATTTCACATTTATAATTCTTATAAGTAATAGGTAGTAGGTTGGTAGACAGCAACCACCCAGGGAAGTACTACCGTCCTTCCAGATGACTGTGAAACAGAAACCTGTAACTGTTTTGCATGATGGTAGGATTGCTGGTTTCTTTTTCTGTCTCATAAACACGCTAGATAACAGGGATATCTTGCTACTCCTACTTAAACTTTGGTCACACTTCACAGACATGCACATGCATATATATATACATACATCTAGGTTTTTCTCCTTTTTCTAAATAGTTCATGTTCTTCTTTATTTCTTCTATTGTCCATGGGGAAGTGGAAAAGAATCTTTCCTCCGTAAGCCATGCGTGTCGTATGAGGCGACTAAAATGCCGGGAGCAATGGGCTAGTAACCCCTTCTCCTGTAGACACTTACTAAAAAAGAGAAGAAGAAAAACTTTATAAAACTGGGATGCTTAAATGTGCGTGGATGTAGTGCGGATGACAAGAAACAGATGATTGCTGATGTTATGAATGAAAAGAAGTTGGATGTCCTGGCCCTAAGCGAAACAAAGCTGAAGGGGGTAGGAGAGTTTAAGTGGGGGGAAATAAATGGGATTAAATCTGGAGTATCTGAGAGAGTTAGAGCAAAGGAAGGGGTAGCAGTAATGTTAAATGATCAGTTATGGAAGGAGAAAAGAGAATATGAATGTGTAAATTCAAGAATTATGTGGATTAAAGTAAAGGTTGGATGCGAAAAGTGGGTCATAATAAGCGTGTATGCACCTGGAGAAGAGAGGAATGCAGAGGAGAGAGAGAGATTTTGGGAGATGTTAAGTGAATGTATAGGAGCCTTTGAACCAAGTGAGAGAGTAATTGGGGTAGGGGACCTGAATGCTAAAGTAGGAGAAACTTTTAGAGAGGGTGTGGTAGGTAAGTTTGGGGTGCCAGGTGTGAATGATAATGGGAGCCCTTTGATTGAACTTTGTATAGAAAGGGGTTTAGTTATAGGTAATACATATTTTAAGAAAAAGAGGATAAATAAGTATACAAGATATGATGTAGGGCGAAATGACAGTAGTTTGTTGGATTATGTATTGGTAGATAAAAGACTGTTGAGTAGACTTCAGGATGTACATGTTTATAGAGGGGCCACAGATATATTAGATCACTTTCTAGTTGTAGCTACACTGAGAGTAAAAGGTAGATGGGATACAAGGAGAATAGAAGCATCAGGGAAGAGAGAGGTGAAGGTTTATAAACTAAAAGAGGAGGCAGTTAGGGTAAGATATAAACAGCTATTGGAGGATAGATGGGCTAATGAGAGCATAGGCAATGGGGTCGAAGAGGTATGGGGTAGGTTTAAAAATGTAGTGTTAGAGTGTTCAGCAGAAGTTTGTGGTTACAGGAAAGTGGGTGCGGGAGGGAAGAGGAGCGATTGGTGGAATGATGATGTAAAGAGAGTAGTAAGGGAGAAAAAGTTAGCATATGAGAAGTTTTTACAAAGTAGAAGTGATGCAAGGAGGGAAGAGTATATGGAGAAAAAGAGAGAGGTTAAGAGAGTGGTGAAGCAATGTAAAAAGAGAGCAAATGAGAGAGTGGGTGAGATGTTATCAACAAATTTTGTTGAAAATAAGAAAAAGTTTTGGAGTGAGATTAACAAGTTAAGAAAGCCTAGAGAACAAATGGATTTGTCAGTTAAAAATAGGAGAGGAGAGTTATTAAATGGAGAGTTAGAGGTATTGGGAAGATGGAGGGAATATTTTGAGGAATTGTTAAATGTTGATGAAGATAGGGAAGCTGTGATTTCGTGTATAGGGCAAGGAGGAATAACATCTTGTAGGAGTGAGGAAGAGCCAGTTGTGAGTGTGGGGGAAGTTCGTGAGGCAGTAGGTAAAATGAAAGTAGGTAAGGCAGCCGGGATTGATGGGATAAAGATAGAAATGTTAAAAGCAGGTGGGGATATAGTTTGGGAGTGGTTGGTGCAATTATTTAATAACTGTATGGAAGAGGGTAAGGTACCTAGGGATTGGCAGAGAGCATGCATAGTTCCTTTGTATAAAGGCAAAGGGGATAAAAGAGAGTGCAAAAATTATAGGGGGATAAGTCTGCTGAGTATACCTGGTAAAGTGTATGGTAGAGTTATTATTGAATGAATTAAGAGTAAGACGGAGAATAGGATAGCAGATGAACAAGGAGGCTTTAGGAAAGGTAGGGGGTGTGTGGACCAGGTGTTTACAGTGAAACATATAAGTGAACAGTATTTAGATAAGGCTAAAGAGGTCTTTGTGGCATTTATGGATTTGGAAAAGGCGTATGACAGGGTGGATAGGGGGGCAATGTGGCAGATGTTGCAAGTGTATGGTGTAGGAGGTAGGTTACTGAAAGCAGTGAAGAGTTTTTACGAGGATAGTGAGGCTCAAGTTAGAGTATGTAAGAAAGAGGGAAATTATTTCCCAGTAAAAGTAGGCCTTAGACAAGGATGTGTGATGTCACCGTGGTTTGTTTAATATATTTATAGATGGGGTTGTAAGAGAAGTAAATGCGAGGGTCTTGACAAGAGGCGTGGAGTTAAAAGATTAAGAATCACACACAAAGTGGGAGTTGTCACAGCTGCTCTTTGCTGATGACACTGTGCTCTTGGGAGATTCTGAAGAGAAGTTGCAGAGATTGGTGGATGAATTTGGTAGGGTGTTCAAAAGAAGAAAATTAAAGGTGAATACAGGAAAGAGTAAGGTTATGAGGATAACAAAAAGATTAGGTGATGAAAGATTGAATATTAGATTGGAGGGAGAGAGTATGGAGGAGGTGAATGTATTCAGATATTTGGGAGTGGACGTGTCAGCGGATGGGTCTATGAAAGATGAGGTGAATCATAGATTTGATGAGGGAAAAAGAGTGAGTGGTGCACTTAGGAGTCTGTGGAGACAAAGAACTTTGTCCTTGGAGGCAAAGAGGGGAATGTATGAGAGTATAGTTTTACCAACGCTCTTATATGGTGTGAAGCATGGGTGATGAATGTTGCAGCGAGGAGAAGGCTGGAGGCAGTGGAGATGTCATGTCTGAGGGCAATGTGTGGTGTGAATATAATGCAGAGAATTCGTAGTTTGGAAGTTAGGAGGAGGTGCGGGATTACCAAAACTGTTGTCCAGAGGGCTGAGGAAGCGTTGGAGAGAGGGGGTAAAGGAGGTTTTGTGTGCGAGGGGCTTGGACTTCCAGCAGGTATGCATGAGCGTGTTTGATAGGAGTGAATGGAGACAAATGGTTTTTAATACTTGACGTGCTGTTGGAGTGTGAGCAAAGTAACATTTATGAAGGGGTTCAGGGAAACCGGCAGGCCGGACTTGAGTCCTGGAGATGGGAAGTACAGTGCCTGCACTCTGAAGGAGGGGTGTTAATGTTGCAGTTT
>NW_026470699.1:0-11961 GCF_026875155.1 Cherax quadricarinatus | reverse complement strand
ACCCCCAATGGAACACTCCTCCAGAGGTCGAAAAGACGGGAACCGACCTCCGCATGAATCAGATACATGATCTATGTCAAGTAAGGCAACAGCGGCACTTCTCCGCTCCATGGAATATTCCCCCATTCCAAACTACCATTCCTCCATTTCCCCCCAAACTACTTCTTAAATCACAACCAAAACTTCGCCTTGAAGCCAAACACGAGGCCTTAAGCTGTATTGATAACTTAGTCACACAGCACACACTCTCGCAAATTATTTACGTTGATGGTTCTGTTCACCAATCCACTGGTGCAGCTGGTAGTGCTGCTGTTGTCGTACAAGGTGATGGCTCTCTTAAAGAAATTGGAGCACGCATCAATAATTGGGCCTCTAACCCTTCAGACAGAACTGTTTGCCATACTCCTTGCACTGAAATGCATCTATGTTTCAAAGATTGACAGTTTAATTGTAACTGATTCTCTGTCATCCATAAATGCTCTCAACTCATTAAGCATAAATTGTGGCATGCTTGTGTCAGAAGCCAGACACAGGTATGGTAGGATTGTGGACAGTGGAGTCAGAGTGCACATGCTGTGGATTCCATCTCACATTGGTCTTCAGATGCATGATAGAAACTGATAAATTGGCTAAGCTGTATGCTTTCAAAGAGGGAGTAGATTACAATCTTGGCTTGTCAGGTAGTAGTTTGAGAACAATAATACGAAAAGAACTTCAGCTGAATTTTATGGACTTAAGGCTCAGGGAGATTGACACCAGTGAGTCCATCTATCATCATTCTATCATCGGGCAAATTGGAACCTTTACTCACACCTGACTGTTTTTAAAGAGGTTCCTTCTTCGTCCTCCATCGATGAGCTTTTACACCTCTTCTCGTCCTCCGTTTTCACCGCAGCTTCTCATTCTATACCCCAAACTTCGGGCAGGCATTCTCAGAAATGCGTGCCTTGGTGGTCTCCTGCTTGTGCTCGTGCAGTACGTTTGAAACGCGCTGCATGGGGCAGGTACCGGTACAATAGAACCACAGAGCGACTCCTTGATTTTAAACAGAAGCGTGCGATCGCTCGCCGTGTCATCCGTGACGCTAAAACGCACTTGCTGGCGAGATTATGTCTCCACCATCACCTCTGCTTCCTCTATGAGTGCAGTCTGGAAAAAAGTACGAAAACTGAGTGGTAAATATTCTCCCTGACCCGGCTCCTGTTCTGCGGGTTCCGGTGTTGATATAGCAAACCCACTAGATGTTGCCAATGAAATTGGCAATCATCTGGTCCGTATTTCTCAGGGACTCCATCTATGCCCCTCATTTCTTTCCTCAAAGTCTGCCAGAGAGTTAGCACCCTTGGACTTTTCTTCTCTCAGAGAAGAACAGTATAATGTGCCTTTTACACTTCAAGAACTGGAGGCAAACACTCTCAGCTTGTCGATCATCGGCAGCTGGCCCGACGACATTCATATTCGTATGCTAACAACATTTACATCAGTCAGCCCTTGCAGTCCTATTACACCTTTACAATCTTATTTGGTCACAAGGAGTTCTTCCACAGCTGTGGAAATCCGCCATTGTTCTCCCTTTCCGCAAACCAGGCACTACGGGACATGAAACCTCCCACATCGTCCCATTGCTCTTACCAGTGCAGTTTGCAAAGTAATGGAACGTCTAGTAAATAGACGTTTAGTGTGGTATTTAGAGACACACAACAGTCTCTCCACTCGTCAATATGGCTTTCGTAAGGGACGTTCTACCATAGACCCCTTACTGCGCTTGGATACGTATGTTCGTAATGCCTTTGCGAATAACCACTCAGTTATTGCCATATTTTTTTGACCTTGAGAAGGCATATGACACAACTTGGAGGTATAATATTTTAGCCCAAGCCCACTCCTTAGGCCTTCGAGGCAATCTACCATCCTTCCTTAAGAACTTTTTAACTGACAGGCATTTCCGTGTTCGGGTTAATAATGTGCTCTCCCCGGACTTTGTCCAAGCTGAAGGTGTCCCCCAGGGATGTGTTCTGAGCACAACACTTTTTCCTCCTTGCTATTAATGATTTGGCCTCTAGTCTTCCATCAAATATTTGGTCATCACTCTATGTTGATGACTTTGCTATTGCCTGTGCAGGCGCTGACTGTCACCTCCTTACAGTTTCTCTCCAGCATGCAGTCGACCGTGTTTCCAATTGGGCCACCACACATGGGTTTAAATTTTCCAGCACTAAAACCCACCAAATCACTTTCACTAGACGCTCTGTCATCTCTGATCATCCTTTGTACCTCTATGGCTCACGTATCCCTGAACGTGATACAGTCAAGTTTCTGGGCCTCCTCTTTGATCGTAGGTTATCCTGGAAACCTCACATTACCTCTCTGAAGGCAACTTGTCACAGCCGGCTGAACCTTCTTAAAACCCTTGCTCATCTTTCGTGGGAGCTGATCGTCGAACCCTCCTTCACCTACATTCCACCCTTATTTTATCGAAACTTGATTATGGTGACCAGATCTATTCAGCGGCATCTCCTGCTACTCTCTCTTAGCCTTAACCCCATTCATCACCAAGGATTACGTTTATGCCTTGGTGCTTTTCGCTCTTCCCCTGTCGAAAGCCTCTATGCAGAAGCGAACGTTCCATCCTTATCCGATCGCCGTGATGCCCATTGCCTGCGCTACTATGTACGCTCTCATGATCTCCGCAATCCTTCCATTTATAGAATGGTCACTGATATTAGTAGACATTCTTTATTTGTTCGCCGCCGCCCCTGCTTACTCCGTCCCTTCTCTCTTTCGCCTTCATTCGCTCTTGTCTTCTCTTCAACTACCACCTTTCTATGTACATGTAGCATCTCACTTTTCCCTACCCCCCTGGGAGGTCCCAGCTGTTCGAGTCTGTTCTTTCTCCCTCCCTTGCTCGAAAGCCCAACTGTCTACGGTCGCTTCCCGCTCTCTTTTTCTTGACCACTTTCACTCTCATTCTCATGCCATTGCTGTGTACACAGATGGCTCTAAGTCTTCTGACGGCGTAGGATCGCAGCAGTGTTTCCGGACAGCGTCGTACAAGGGCATTTACTATCTTCAGCTAGTATTTTTAGTGCTGAATTATATGCCATCCTTACAGCACTTATCCGTATTGCATCTATGCCTGTGTCATCATTTGTGGTTGTCTCAGACTCCCTTAGTGCTTTACAGGCTATACAAAAATTTGATACACCTCACCCCTTAGTCCTCCGTATCCAACTTTGGCTACGCCGCATCTTTACTAAGCATAAAGATATTGTTTTTTGTTGGGTCCCTGGTCATGTTGACGTACAGGGCAATGAACAGCAGACACTGCTGCGCGGTCAGCAGTACATGACCTACCAGTTTCTTACAGAGGTATTCCATGTACGGACTATTTTGCTGTAATATCTTCCCACCTTCACACCCGTTGGCAACAACGTTGGTCTACTATGCTCGGCAACAAACTTCAGTCTATTAAACCGAGTATAGGTTACTGGCCGTCTTCTTATCACCAGTGTCGAGGTTGGGAGACTACTCTCTCCCGTCTTCGCATTGGCCATACTCTCTTACTCATGGATATCTCATGGAGAGGCGTCTTGCTCCTCTCTGTGAGAATTGCCAAGCTCCATTATCAGTCAGCCACATTCTGTTGGACTGCCCACTTTATCAACGAGCACGCAGAATTTACCTCTGTCGTCGTCTTCGCCCCGCTGCTCTCTCTTTACCTTCCCTTCTCGCTGATGGACCCACCTTTCATCCGGACTCTCTTATTGACTTTTTGACAACGACTGACTTACTTCACAAATTCTGATACTTTCAGCCCTTTCTACTTGTATCTCTTGCTACCCTCTACCCCCGTACTATCCCCTGCCCCGCTGTTTTCTGTAACCTGCTGATCATCCCCCCTCCCTCCTGCCATCCAATTCCCTTGCTTCCTTCCCTACCCTGCAGCGCTGTATAGCCCTTGTGGCTTAGCGCTTCTTTTTGATTATAATAATAATAATAATAATCATTCTATCATGCAGGAGGAGCCACATGTCTATGGTGCATCCAACAAAATAACCAGACTCTTGGATGTCACCACCGCCCGGCTCCGGCTGTGTTACAAGTATCTTTGGCAGGTTAAATCACCACCACCAGATGTAGACCAAACGAAATGTAAACTTTGCCAGATGGATTATTGTCACACCTGCGTCATTATGTACTGGAGTGCGATAAAATTAATGAATTTAGAAACAACTCACTCAGAAGTGTTCAAGAAATGGCTAAGTATTTTATCCACAGTGGTATATTACAGACCATTCTGGAGAAATACCCTGACTTTGCTAGCTGTAAATAAAGCATTACCACATATGTGCATGTGTACTCACCTAGTTGAGGTTGCGGGGGTCGAGTCCGAGCTCCTGGCCCCGCAGGTGTGTGTGTGTGTGTGTGTGTGTGTGTGTGTGTGTGTGTGTGTGTATGTGTATGAGTGTGTGAGTGTGTGTGTGTGTGTGTGTGTGTGTGTGTGTGTGTGTGTGTGTGTGTGTGTGTGTGTGTGAGTATGAGTGTGTGTGTGTGTATGAGTGTGTGTGTGTGTGTGTATGAGTGTGTGTGCGTGTGTGTGTATGAGTTTGTGTGTGTGTGTGTGTGTGTGTGTGTGTGTGTGTGTGTGTGTGTGTTTATGTGTGTGTGTGTATGAATTTGTATGTGTGTGTGTGTGTGTGTGTGTGTGAGAGAGAGAGACTCAGCAATCAACATTTGCACCAATAACTCACTACAGTTGTGACCGGGTGTGGAAGTGTGAATTGCTCATTACTCTAAAATTTGTTCATGATTGCAGCCATGTATAAACGTAAGTAACCATTCTTACAGTATTCATTACCTTTGTAACTTGTGAGTTCATTACCTTTGTAACTTGTGAGTTCATTACCTTGTACCTAGTTCAGCCATCAAAACTTTGGAGCCCGGTCCCTGGACCCATTGTGTACCTCTGTAATCTGTAAATACCTTTGTAACTTGTCATGATTGTGACTAGACCTACCTGGAGTTCATTACCTTTGTAAATTGTGAGTTCATTACCTTTGTAAATTGTGAATTCATTACCTCTGTAACTTGCTCAGCTATCAAAACTTTGAGGCCCAGTCCCTGGACCCATTATGTACCTCTGTAATCTTTTGACTACCGCCCACAGGATGGGTATGGGGTGCATAATAAACATATTAAACTGAAACTCCAAAACATCCAGGCATGAAAGCCTTCCATCTCATATTAGAAAAAATTTAGAGAGTACTTCTGAAGAAATGTTGAAACTGATTAATTTTATGAGCCAAAATATTGATGAGAGTGATTGCCTCTTTACCGAGTATGAATTAGATAATGCATTAACCAAAGGTCGATCAACTGCTCCTGGAGGGATGGTATAACCTATGATATTCTCAGAACTCTAAGGCACGTGCCTGATAACCCTTTGTTGGCACTGTATAATCTCAGTTACATTGAGGGCGTTCTTCCTACTTCCTGGACCAATAGTCTCATTGTGCCTATCCCTAAGCCCCAACAGCCTGATACATTTAGGCCGATCTCCTTAACTAGTTGTCTTTGCAAAACTTTTGAAAGAATGATGCTTAACAGATTGTACTACAGAATCAGACATCAACTTTCCCCCTACCTCTATGGGTTCATGAAAGGTTAAATTGTGCAGAACTGTATTTCCACCTTTCTCACTGCACACACCTCTACTAGTTTTACCACTTTTCTTGATCTAAAATCTGCATTTGATATTGCAAACAGAACCGTTATACTACATGAACTAGCCAAAATGAATATTGGTGGTAGCTTACTCTGCTGGATAATAGGATACCTGTCAAATAGAGTATCCTCTGTCCTTTACCAAGGCTTCAGAAGTGATTCTAAAAAAATGTCTTTAGGAAACACCGCAGGGAGGAGTTTCTTAGTCCCATGCTATTTAATATTCTGATTAATGCTCTCCTAAATGCTCTACCTGCCTCACCTAAACATATAGCTATAAGCTATGCTGATGATATCATGATCCATACAACAGGGCATAAGAAGTAAAATACCATTCTTAATGAAGTTCAAGCAATTTGTAATCGACTAGGCCTCATAATATCTTCCTCTAAAACAAAGATATTAACAAGCAAACGACATCCCCCACCCATCAAATTTGCAGGGTGAAATCATTAGCTACGTTAAAACTTACAGATATCTTGGTGTAGATGTCCCCTTTTAAAACAAATCCACTATACCACAACTAAACAAGAAATGTAAAGCTAGGCTAAATGCTCTCAAAGCTGTTTGCTGGCTACAATCCCAACTATGGTGCTAATTTTAGAATCGTGAGAAATGATGTACATAGCCTATGTTAGGTCCTTAATTGATTATGCTGCTCCCATGTTGATATTAGCTAGAGAAAGTTCCCTCCGACCCTTGGAGTTAATGCAAAATGAAGCTCTCAGAACTATTCTTGGCTGTCCCAGATCTACAAAAGTTCTTAACATGAGGAAGGAGCTTGGTATTTCTAGTATCAGTGATAGGATTGTTGAAATTAACACTGTACTCGGTTTTAGAATGTTGAGAAACGAACCAGACACTGTCACAGTGAGTCTTACCAAGTGTCTAGAGGTAAATACACACAGATCTAAATGGATTGTGAAAACGTGCAAATGCATTAAGTTTTATAACCTGCATGAACTGTATCACTGTAGGCAACAAGAGCATTTCACCCCTCCATGGAAGATGTGTTCATTTAATATCACATACCTACAAGTCCCTCCCAAGAAGCTCATTGCTAGTAATCCCTTCCTTAAATCTCTTGTTAGAGCAACCCGCTCAAGAAGAAATTTTTCGCCTAGCTGGTAGTAATAAGTTATCACAAGTTTTTATACACTGATGGATCTAAACAAGTCTTCTGGCAGGGCTGCATCTGCTCTTGTTGCCACCGTCCCTAGTTAAGAACGATAATAAATTTGTTGAGTTAGGCATAAGAATTAACAACTGGGCGTCTACACTGCAAACTGAATTGTTTGCAATCCTAATGGCGCTAAAGCTAACCTATACACTGAGCTTGACTCTATCATCATTACTGATTCTATGTCATCATTGAAGGCTCTTGCTCATATAATGACTCCAACAACATGCTCATTGGGGAAGCCAGGTATAGATACTCAAAAATTAGGGACAAAGGAATTAATGTACAATTGCTATGGATTCCCATCACACATTGGATTACTCCTCATGATAAAGTTGATATGTTAGCCAAGAAGAGTATCCAGAAGGAGAACGTAGAATATAACTTTGGTATAACTGTGTCTAGCATTAGGAATAATATTAGGAGAGAAGTAAATAATGAAGATGACTGTTATAGGAATGCAGTTAGAAGCCTGAGTAGATCCTATAACCCACTATGAAACATGAACGTAGAATAAGTATGTTATATGGAGCAACTTCAATGTGAACAGACCCGACTGATGTTGTGTGGCCAGGCTTAGGCTTGGTTACAAGTACTCTGGCAGTTTGGGAGACACACAGATGATGATCAAACTAAATGTAAATTATGTGATCAGGCATATGGTCACTCTCATGAACACTATGTGCTTAATTGTCCACTTATTGAGGAATAAGAGACAGACAGTATAATAACCTATGTGACATGTCAAGATATCTTATTAATGAAAATAAGATACCAGATATACTAAGCAAATTTCCTAAATTTGCTTGTAACAGATAAGTGAACTATAGATATGTAGATATAAATCCATATGTATTCATGTTAACCCTTTGGGGCCTAGTTCCTAGGCCTTTTGTGTATCCACATGCTCTCGCGCTACCGTCCACAGGATGGATATGGGGTGCACAATAAACTAGCCACTTCGGTGGCAAATTCTAAAAATCTATCTTTGAAAAACACCAAAAACAGCATCAATTACCTTTGAATACTCCAAAAACATCATTTTAACACCCCCAAATCACCACTGAATACTCCCAGAACACCTTCATAAATACTCTTGCACATCATTTGAACACCTCAAAACACCTTTGAATAGTCTCAAACACCATTTGAGTACTCCCAAATACACCACTGGGAATACAGACAAAACACCCCCAAAATCACCATAAACTAAGATCAACATAACAGACTAACACCCATTTTCACACAAATCCTCTCAAAATCACTATAACCAAGACGATTACCAATTTCTATGAGTACACTCTCCTCCAACTAAGATATAACATGAACGCAAAAAACATAACACAATCCAAACACACACGAACACTTACAACAGAATCACCTCTTTTTCGATATCTCTAGTTCGACAATAATGCCCACAACCCACAACACCCCACATCCCACAACACCCACATCCCCCAACACCCACAACCCACATCACCCACAACCCACAACACCCACAACAACAACCCACAACTTATAACCACTTTTTCGGGATCACTAGTTCGACAACAACACCCACAACCCACAACACCCCACAACCCACATCACCCACAACAACAACCCACTTATAACATCTTTTCTGATATCTCTAGTTCGACAACAATACCCACAACCCTCATCACTTACCAATTTATTCACAATTTTTCCTCTTTCGATACAAATTTTTCCCATTCTTTTTACTGAATCTTAAATGTAATACACATTCCTCCCTACATTACTAAAATTCTAATAAAATCATCTCCATACCCATCTCCTTGTATCCATATAAATTGATATTATACTCAAAACAACTAATCTCACTACCCAACTACTGCGACATGTTTCTACACCCTCCATTCTTTTCCAATATATCATAACTTTTCACTTCTGTAATTTTTTTTAAGAGACATAAGCACAAAAAAAATTTACCATGTCATGAAACATTACCAGAACTAAGTCACACACCTCCAACTAATACACAATCACTTTACTTAGTTCATGTTAACTATTCATCAACAAAAAATATTAATACAATTTACCAACCAAATTTATGTTATTATCATCGAAACATAAAACTGTTTTACACATTTTTTTTTTCTCAAACTGAATATTCATACCACATTTATCATTTCTCACCTATGTTGCATATCACATTCCTCATCCACATCATCCCTGAAACATCCTTTCTTATTCATCCGTATATCTCCTAGAGATGTTTTAACCCCGACGACCATCATGACACTAGGAGCCAGAGTGTAGTAGGTGGTGTTGGAGTGGTGATTGTTGCTCTGACTCCTACGTCGTGATGGGTCGTCGGGGTTAAAACATCTCTAGGAGATATACGGATGAATAAGAAAGGATGTTTCAGGGATGATGTGGATGAGGAATGTGATATGCAACATAGGTGAGAAATGATAAATGTGGTATGAATATTCAGTTTGAGAAAAAAAAAAATGTGTAAAACAGTTTTATGTTTCGATGATAATAACATAAATTTGGTTGGTAAATTGTATTAATATTTTTTGTTGATGAATAGTTAACATGAACTTAGTAAAGTGATTGTGTATTAGTTGGAGGTGTGTGACTTAGTTCTGGTAATGTTTCATGACATGGTAAATTTTTTTGTGCTTATGTCTTATATTTATTGTTAATATGTCAAGTATAGGTTTTGGTGTATGTCTTACTTATGATGTGTATGTCTTAGTTGGAGGTGAATGTCTTAGATTTGGTGTGTATGTCTCGTGTCTTAAATTTGTGATTGAAATGTATAAGTTGCGTGTGTCTGTGTATTTTTTTTTTTTTTTTGGTGATGGTGATATGATACAGTGCTCATGTTATGTTATAGATGTTGGTGGAAGTGTCGTGGTATTTTTGTATATGTCTTATTTTTGTGCGAATGTTTAAAAAATAAGTGTTTTCAGTGATCATAGTAGTTTTGAGATGCATGATCTTAGATTTTTGGTGAACTTGGTGATGAGTGTTGATAGATGATGGTAAACATGATATGGGATTGCTGATCGTGATTTTTGTGTGAATGTTTATAAAAATAAGTGTTTTCTGTGATCTTGGTGGTGGGGTCATAAAATCTGGTAATCGTCTTAGTTATAGTGTTCTTAGATATTGTGGGTACAACAGGTTGAAACAAGGTGGGTTGGGTGTGATGTTACTGACCACCAAGTGATGGGAGTGTGACGTCACTGGAGGTGACCTCGCCGGTCCTGTAGGGTGTGACATGGTGTGTTGGTGGTAGTGAGGTGAGTGCGCTTAGATATTGTCAAATATGATTTTTTGTGTGAATGTTTATAAAAAATGAGTGTTTTCTGTGATATTAGCGGTTTTTGAGGGAAGTGAATATGGGTGTTTTGTTGTTGGTGGTTGTCTTAGATTTATGTGTGTACAAGACATGTTTTCAGTTGATGGTGATCATATACTAAGTGTTTGTGAATAAGGTTTGTGTTCATGTTTTTTTTTTTTTTTTTTTTTGCACCCATGGGAGGGAGGGCTTGGTTATCGTGATTTGAGGGGATTTCTATAAATGGGTGTTAGCTGGTATGCTAAACTTAGTTTCTGGTGATTTTGACGGTGTTTGGTAGTATTCAGTGGTG
Source organism: Cherax quadricarinatus (assembly GCF_026875155.1). NCBI lineage: Eukaryota > Metazoa > Arthropoda > Malacostraca > Decapoda > Parastacidae > Cherax > Cherax quadricarinatus. The sequence continues at coordinate 1,431 of NW_026470699.1, read as the reverse complement.
ATTTGGTAGTTTTCAGTAGTGTTTTGGGAGTATTCAGAGGTGTTTGATGGTGTTTTTGAAGGTGTTCAAATGATGTGCAGAGTATTTTTTGAAGATGTTCAGTGGTGTTTTGGTGTTGTTCAGAGTTGGTTCAAGTTAGTTAGTGTATTAGTTATGGTAATGTCTCATGTCATAAGTGTATGAGTTAGTTTTTTTTTTGTGCTAATGTTGTAAAGTCTGGAGAATGAGGGAGGAGTTTGGTGCATGTGTTGTAATTTCGGTTAATGAAATGTGTAAGTGTGAATGAGAATGTAAATTGGTGGGGTGAGTTAGAGAAGACAAAATGTTATGTGATCTTAGTAAAAGTATAGATTTTTAGTGATCTTCGTTATGAAGATGTTTAAGAGAATGTGTACAAAAAAAGTGTGATCTTAGTGGTGGGGTTATAGAATTTGGTAAACATCTTGATTGTGGTGATCTTAGATATTGGAGATATAACAGGTTGAAACAAGGTGTTTGGGTGTGACCTCACTGATCGCCAAGTAAACACAGGATGGAGTGTGATGTCATGGGAGGTATCCCTATCTGTGCTGGTATGTGTTGGTGGTAGTGATCTCAGTAGTAGTAACCAGTTACCAGTCTAGTAACCAGTTACCGTAACCGTCCGTTGATTCAACTCATATTGTGCTGAGCTGACACTATTTCAAAACACCCACTACGGGGTACTGGCCAGACGGCTAGTCAGTTTTACGAGTGTAGCCAAGGAGATAGGTACGGCTGCGGGCTCTGTCCACATATCAGTAATTATACGTATAACAGCCTACGTGAGTATTTCTACCCTAATCCACGTATCGAACTCTCACATGATAAATGGTGTACAGCGGTGTGGAGCGTGGATTTACGTTTTTCAGGGTAATTCAAGGCGTTTGAAGACTGTTGTGAGTGGCCGGCAGGGTCAAAGGTGAATGCCCTCCCCTCACACCCTCCAGCCAGCAGCTTATACCCTCACTCACTACCTATTGCCTGCAAGCCTGTTGCAGCCGTTTCAAGCTTCCTGGCTTTTGTTTCGTGTGCTAATTGCTTCAATCTCCGAGGGGTTGACCCGGATTTTGCAATTAAGCCAGTCAGTAAGCCAGACTGTGGAAGTGAACGCCAGTCAGCCTATCATCCAGCCTGTCTCCTGTCATCCAACTGCTCCTCCGTGCTTTGTGCATCGTTACACTCTTCCAGTCATCCATTCTCGTGGGTAAGCCAGCCAGCCAACCCAGCTTCCTAACCCAGCTGAGAGAGAGAAGTAAGCCACGCAGTAAGAAGTAAGCCAAGCTCCTCTGAGGTATGTTTATATCGCTGTGCTCCCTGTTGGATGCTAAGAGTGGTTTTTTACCATTCCTGTGGCTTAGATGGTTTAAACCATTCGTGGCGTGGAGTGAGCGCGTCCCCCGAGGTCTTCTC
>NW_026470698.1:10000-12277 GCF_026875155.1 Cherax quadricarinatus | reverse complement strand
CATTCAAGACTCATATCCCATATACGTCATTCCCTACTGAAGTATGCAGCACATTTTGGAAATCCACACCTGTCAAGCCGTCAAAAATTTAAAGGGAAAGGCAAACGTTTGCAACAAAAACTAGCCCCAGGCAAAGGGGCTGCCCGGAAAGGTTGAGGGAAATCGGCCTACGACATGGAGGACGGAGGGTAAAGGGGGACATGATAACGACATAAAAAATACTTTTGGGAAAAAGACAAGGTGGACAAAGACGGGATGTTCCGAGAAGGGACACGACACAAAGGTCAAAATTGGAAGTTAAGACTCAGATGAATAAAAGGGTTTTGTTAGGAAGTATTTCTTCAGTCATAGAGTAGTAAAGGCCCGTGGAATAGCTAGAAAGTGACGTATGGTGGGGGAAACCCATAATTTTTAAAAAGGGGGGCATGAAAAAGTCAGGAGCAGGGGGGGGGAGGACCTAGTGCAAAATGTGAAAGGCGGGGCAGGAGCTATGACGACCCCTGCAACCAAAAATAGGTGAGTAATAGGTGAGTACACACACACACACATACAACACACACACACACACACCCACACACGCCCCCATTTTTAAGAAAGGAAACAAAACGGCACTAAACACAGCCCTGTGCTCTGACATGTTTTTGTGCAAAGTATGGAGAAGATTATCAGGAGGAGAGTGGTCGAACACCTGGAAAGGAACAAGATTTTAAAAAAGAAAACCCGCAGGGGGGCAGGAAGGAAAAATTTTTATCACAAACCTCCCGGAGTTTTATGACAAGGAACAAAGTAAGACACGAGAGGAGGGTTGGGTGATTTCGTTTTCCAGACTGCAGGAAGGCCTTTTGACACGTTCCCCACAAGAGATTAGTGCAGAAGCTGGAGGATAGGCCCCAATAAAAAAGGGAAAGGGGACTGCATGGATAAAAGGGGAATACCCGACAGGGAGGCGCAAAAAAAAGTCATGGTACGTGAAGAGGTTCACATGGGCGCCCGTTACGGCGGGGGGTCCCCAGGGGTCAGTTTAAAGGGCCATGCTTTTTTGATAAGTGAACACATGATGGAAGGAATAGACTCTGAAGTGCCCTATTCGCAATGATGTGAAAATTGATGAGAAAAAATTAAATCGGACGAGGTGAGGCAGGGCTGAAAGAGACCTGGAGAGGTGGACATGTGGGCCATAATGGCTCCTCGAATTCAATCCAGCCAAATGCAAAGTCAGAGTTTTGGGGGGGGGCAAAGAAGACCGCAGACAAAATATAGGCTAGGTGGACAAAAACACAACCCACCAGGGGAGAAAAACCCTTGGGGGACCCTAACCCGAGTACATCACCCGGGGCAACATCAACCAAAAACCGCTGCAGCATACGGGGGGCCTGGCAAACCTGGAATACGTTCCCTTTCCCCAAAAAAGGAATCGTTCAAGACACGTACACTGTGTATGTTTGGCCCCAAATGGAGTATGCACACCAGTCTGGAACCCCAACCTGGTCAAGACGTCAAGAAGTTAAGAAAGTACAAAGGTTTTCAACAAGGCGTCCCGAGCTCAAGGGAATGTCGTACGAGGAAAAGGGTTTAAAGGGAAACGGATGACGACACTGGAGGACAGAAGGGTCAGGGGGGCCCCCATGTTTCCCGACATCCCAAGTTACTGGGGGGGGAATAACAAGGGGACAAGTTTGGATTTTCCCAAAAAGAGGGGGACACGGGGGAAAAAGGGGCCCACAACGGGAAGCTAAAGACTCAGACGATTTCACAGGGTTTTTTGGGAAAGTATTTCTTCAGTCAAAAAAGGTTCCCCGCAAGTGGAAAACCTAGCAAAGTGAATTAGGGGAGGCAGGAACCATACTTATTTTAAGAAGAGGTATGCCCAAAGCTCGGGAACAGAGGTGAGGGAACCATTACGATCTTTGAAGAGGGGGGGCCAGGAGCTGAGTTCGACCCCGAAACCCAAATTAGGTAGTAAAAATTAGGGAGAAAAACACACACGACACACACACACAAAAACACACACACACACACACACGCACATACACACATGCACACACACACACACATACACAAAATATTTACACACACACCACACATACACACTCACGCACACACACACACACCACCACATCACACACAACACATACACACACCCCTTACAAAACACACCCCACTTCATACATCCCACACACACCACACATGCAACTTTTAAAACATACACACACACACACACACCCCAACACACACACACACACACCACACACACACACATACACAGGAAGACAGCGG
>NW_026470698.1:2500-5000 GCF_026875155.1 Cherax quadricarinatus | reverse complement strand
AATATTTCCCAGGAAAGGAGGTATGTCCTACGAGGAGAGGTTAAGGCAGGGGTTCCCCAAAAACGGGGGTGGAAAAATTCCCCCCTGGGGGAAAATTTAAACCTTTTTTTTGGGGGGGTTTAATGAGGGGGGACAAAAAAAAAGTTATGAATTCAAAAAAATCAAGAAAACAATGCGGTCCCCGGTATGAGGATTATTGTTAACTTTGTTTTTAAGTAAATAAATTTTGAAAAAGTAAACCTATTATAATAAGTAATAAATTTAAAACCCAAATAACAATAAACATAAAAAATAATATACAGTATTAAAAAAGAAGAAAAAATATAGCTAAGTGTGGGGGAAACCCCAAAAGTTTTTTGGGCAAGAAATGCTTCAGGAAAAAAAGTCACTCAGTAGCCCAAAATCGACCTGCCCCAGTACGCGTCACTCACTTCCTGAGGCTGCCTCTATTTCCACTGTCGGGTTTATCTGTGACATCGGGAAAAGGTAAAACTTTAAGTGGTATGTATGTGTACTGCCTTTGCTAAAATTTTTTAGTATTTACCCACTTTTTATTTGTGAATTTGTAGCTATTTTTAATTTTATATATAAGGGTTGGGGTGGTTCTTACGGTTTCAATGGTTTTGTAGGTTTAAGCAAGTAGCGAGGCTTTTTATACGTTCATTTGTAGTCTGGGCCCCTAAAACGGTGCTCTTGTGGCCCAAGCAAAATACGGGCAGCCTGACAAATTTTTTAAAGAAAGCGTGTGTGCTTGCATCAGTGAACTTGTGGGTTTGCTGCCATGCGAGAAAAATTTTGTACCCTTTCGGTTTTTCAGTGTATTTCAAGGATATTCTTTTTTTTCTCCCGATTGACAAGAAAATGCCCCAAAAACGCACCTACATGACGCCTTTTTTTCGCCATGGGTTTTGGGGAATTTAATTCTGGGGGAGAGGATCGGGCCCCAATGTTTTGGGATGTCAAAAAAGTTTTTGACAAATGAAACCCCAAACCATCAAAAATCTCATCACCCCAAAGTTTCCATCCAAATCTTCAAAATAAGGATCAGGCTTAAATTTTCCCCGCCAGGCTGTGCACGAAGAAAATCCAGTTCGGTCTTGGAATTCAAACCCAAAAGCTTTAAGCTGCCGGTCAAAGCCCTCCTACTGGGTTGGGATTAAAATTGCCCAAAACAGGGAAAAACCACCCCCATTTTCACAGAATCTGATTTTTTCCTTTTGCTTTCGAGATGGTAAGCAAGGAAGTGGGAGGAAACAAGCCCAAGAAACTGAGTTCATATCTAAACAAAAAAAACACCATCCGCCGACGAGCGATGGGCATGGATCAGATTTTCCTGCCCCCAAATTACAATAAGATTCCCAAAGGGAAAACTCATTTTGGCAAATTCCCTTGCCCAAATTTTAAAGGGAAACGTGTGAGTAGCCAGTTGTCTGTTTTTTCTCCTTGGGTTTCCCTTACGCCCCCAGGGCCAAAATCAAAAAAGAAATTCCAATTTTGGAGGGTCTGGGTGCCCAAACCCCAAAGGGGGAAGATTTTCTTCAATATTTATCAAAAAGTTTCTTTTCCCAAAAATGGAATTTGGATTGGGAAAAGCCCTTTTAAAAAGGTAGGAAACGATGTTTTTTATAAAATCTAAAAATTTGATAAATTTCAAAGGGAAATTAAAACGGCATATAGCATATACAGTTTTTTTTATTTTTTACAAGTAACTGTAGTGTAGGGTAATATTTTGTACAAAGATTTAAATCAAAAAATATCGTGCCGGGCGTAGAAAAAATCAAAGTACAGAAAAAATTAATTAAAAAACCCCCTAATTATAAAACCAAAAAATAAGTAACAATGCAACTGACGCAAATCTATAATAAATTTTTTTTTTTTATTTCCCGGTCTCCGTCGATGGAGCACCGTCGATGATGGGTGGTCATGTGGGTTTTCGGGGGCCCATACAAGCTAAAATCCAGAAAAAATTTTTGTAGATCACTGAATATTCATTTGGGACTCTCTTGGGTCGGAAAAACCTGCCGGTAATCTGAAAATTAGTGTTTTAAGATGTGTTTAAAAACGTCAACTTTAAAGTCCAGGGGATGTGGGAAAACGCGCATATTCAAGGAGCTGTGCAAAGGGAAAAGGGGGGCAGTATCAATTTTTGCTCTACCACACCGATGTTCGCTGGTTGTTTAACGAGGGAAGGTTTTACGTCGGTCATTGAGCCCCAAAGCTGTTAGGAAATTTTTTGGGGAAAAAAAAGGGGTCTCCTTTTGCACCAAGTTCACCGATAAGGAGTGGTTGCTCGGGCTTTTTTACTTGGCTGACATATTTGCGGGATGGGAAAAGTTGGGAAAATGCAACTCCGGGCCGAAAAAACTGTCATTGATGCCCATCACACTGTGACTGCATTTCTGGGGAAAAATGGACCCTGGGTTCGGCCCCTTGGAGAAAGGATGATCCCCAGTTTCCCCCCCCCTTGGGCCCCGTTTTTTTGGAGAAAATCATGAAAACT
>NW_026470697.1:0-11578 GCF_026875155.1 Cherax quadricarinatus | reverse complement strand
AATTTTAAAGGACAGTAAAAAAAGAATCACATCCCAGACCCATAATTTTCGTAAAAAATTCCCCAATTTTTCATTAAAAACCAAGGGAAGAGAAGGATGGATAATCTTCATGATTTTAAAAAAGGGCACGAGTCTAAAGCAAATCCCTTGTTGTGCAAGTTTACATGGGAGAGGCGTGTGTGAAGGGGGAATTTAGTCTTTACCCGCTAACAATACCTGAAAATTTCGGCATTTTTTAAAATTTCACTGAAATTTTCCCCCAAACTTTTTTAGTAATTTAAAATCCTTCCCACCTGTTTTAGAAAATTAATTTAAGTGGAATAGGAACCCAGTAAATTTTGCCCCCTTAGAAATTAGCTACCAAAAAGTGAAGTCCCGGTTTCTGGAAAACTAACTGGAAAAATCTCAACTGAGAATCCTGCCCCCTGAATGTTTAAATTTATAATAAAGGGTTAAAATGTAATGGGTGTCAGAATTTTGCAGTGTCATCGGGGAAGAGGGGAATTACATTTCCGTTAAGGGTAAGCTCTTTTTATAAGGGGAAAGCGTTAAATATAGCAGTATCGGGATAGTGTGAGGTAATAAAATTTGGTTAGATGGGATCTACATCAGGGAAAGTACTTAATCTTAAGTTATTCCCCTTGGAGAAACATTTTTAAACCCAAGAGGCCAAAACGGTTCCATGGACCAAGGTCCTTTAAAAAAGTATCGGCCCCTCCAAGGGGTGCTGCCTGATGCTTTCTTCATTTAAACTTGGTCCCTCCCCCTTTGATGAAGAGGGGAATTTTCCGAATGAAAAATTTTAGGGTCATAAAAAGCCTAGAATAGGGAGAAAATTTCGACGGAAAGGGACAGGAACCTTTTCAAACTCTGCTACAAAATAGAAAAGACGAAACATCTCAGTTTTTAAAAGAAGTGTATGAATATTGGGACTGACTAGTTGGGATGTCAAATTCGAAAGTTTTTGCTTTTCGAGGGGACAGGTTTTAAAAGGGATGGTAATCGCCAAATATTTTTTTTTCCCAAAAAAAAAAACACACACACAAAAAAACCAACCCAAAAAAAAACCCCCCCCCCCCACAACAACCCAAAAAAAAAAACCCCCAAACAAACCCCCACAAACACCCCCCACAAAACCCCCAAAAAACCCCCCCAAAAAACCAACAAACCCCCCACCCAAAAAACACCCCAAAAAACACACCAAAAAAACACACACCAAAAAAAAACACACCAAAAAACACACACAAAAAACACCAAAAAAAAACCCCACAACAAAACCCCCACAAAAACACAACCCCCCCAACAACCCCCAAAACAACCCCAAAAAACAAAACACAAAAAAACACACACAAAACAAACAACACAACAAACCCCCCCCACAAACCAAAACCCCCCCAAACACAAAAAAACCCCAACAAACCCCCCAAAAACCCCCAAAAAAAAAACCCCAAAAAAACCCCCAAAAACAAACCAAAAAACACACCAAAAAAACCAAAAAAACAACAAACCAAACACCACCAAAAAAACCCCCCACAAACCCAACCCCCAAAAAAAACACAAAAACACACACAAAAAAACACCCCAAAAAAAAACACAAAACACAAAACAAAAAACAACAAAAACCCAAAAAAAAACACACAAACACACAAACACAAAAACCCCCCCCAAAAAAAAACAAACAACACAAACACACACAAAAAACAAAACCAACAACCACCCCAAAAAAACAAAAACCAAAACACCCAAAAAAAAAAACCCCCAAAAAAACCCCAAAAAAAAAAACAACACCAAAAACCACAAACACAAAAACCCCAAAAAACCCCAAAAAACAACCCCACCCAAAAACAACCCCCCCCAAAAAAAAATTTTTTCAGAAAGGGGAACCTATCTTTTTTTTCCCTTTTTTAAAATTTTAAAAAGGATTTTTTTAAAAAATTTAAAAAAATTTTCTTCCTAATAACCCAAAAAGGGGAAATTTTAAAATTAAAAATTTAGGGGGAAAAAAAAAAAAAAAAAAAAACCCCCCCTTTTTTCTCCCCAAAAAAGTAAAATTTTTTAAAAAACCCAAAAATTTTTAAAATTAAAATTTAAAAATTCACCAAGGATTTAATTTGAACCCTGTAATTTTACTTTGATTGTTCAATTTAAAATTTTTTTTTTTTAGGAAATTAAAAATATGTTCAATTTAAAAATTTCGGTACATTATTAAAAACTTAGAAAACATTATGGCCGGGGGGGGGGTTTTTAGAACGAGATATCCCTGAAGAACAGATTATCGGGAAGAGGAAAGAATAACGAAGTATTTTATTATAATCAAAAAAGAAGCGTAACCCACAAGGACTTACAGCGCTGCAGGGCGGGAAGGAAGCGAGGGATTGGTGGCAAAAGGGGATGGATGGAAATAGGTTACGGATAACAGGGGGCGTGGTGGTGAAAGGGTAAAGGGCAGAAGAATGATAAAAAGGGGCTGAGGGGAGTGGAAAAGATCGGTTAGTGGAGAAATCAGTCGTTGTAAGAATAAAGAGAGGTCGGTTAAAAGGAGGGCCCACAGAAAGAAGGGAAGGTAAAGAGTAGTAGAACAAAGCAAACTTGGAGGAAAATTTGCATGCTCGTTTGATAGAGAGGGCAGTCTAACAGAATGTGGCTAATCGATTGGAACTTGACACTGTCACAGAGGGAAGGGTCCCTCTCCATGAGTCCCCATGATTGACGAGCGTGGCCAATGCGAAGGCGGGAGAGTGGTCCCCCACCTCGGCATGATGACAAGAAAACGGCCAGAAACCCTATGCGGGGGTTTAATAAAATAAAGTTTGTTACCGAGCAGAGTTGCCAAAATTTTGTTCCCAAGGGTGCGAAGGTGGGAGTATTGCAGCAAAATGTCAAAAAAATGGAACACTCGATAGGAAATTGGTAGGTCATGTATGCTGCCCGCGCAGAGTGTCTCCCTGTTCTTGCCCTGTATGCGAATGACCAGGGCCCCAACAAAAAAAAAATACTTTAGTTTGTAGAGAACGGCGTACCCAAAAGTTGGATAGGAGAACTAGGGGATGGATGTATCAAATTTTCTTTTATGCCTGTAGGCATAAGGGAGTCTGGACACTACAAATGTGCCCAAGGCATAATGCGATACGAAAAGTGTGCAAAAATGGCATACGTTAGCAGTAAAAATCTGCGAGGATAGTAAATCCCCCCGCACGACGCTGCCCGGAAAACTGCTGAAAACCCGACCCCGTTGAAGACTTAGAGCCATCTGTGAAAACCAGCGGTGGCTGAAAATGGGAGTGGGTGATCAAGAAAGAGGCGGGAAGCCACCGTGGGATTTTGGTTTCGAGAAGGGAGTGAGAAAGAACAGATCCGAAAGCTGGAATTTTCCCGGGGGGTAGGAAAAATTTGAGATGCTACGAACATATAAAGGTGGAAACTGAAGGGGAAAGCAAGAGTGAAATGAGGCAAAGAGAAAAGGGGAAACGGAGCAAAAGGGCGGCGAACAAATTTAAAGAAGTTAATATCAGTGCCCTTCTATAAAGGGAAGGATTGTGTAATCGTGAGAGGTAATGTAGCAAAGGGCAATGGGCATCACGGCGTCAGACGGGGGAGGAAACTTTGCTTCGTATAGAGGCTTTAACAGGGGAGAGCGAAAAGCAAAAGGGCCCAAAAAAAGTAAGTTGGTGATGGATAGATTTAAGGTAGAGAGTAGAGGAGGGGCCCGCAAAATAAATCTGGTCACCATAATCGAGTTTCGATAAAACAAGGGTGTTAGGCGAAGAGAGTTCGACATCGCCCCCGGGAAAGAAAAGGAAAGGGTTTTTAAAGAAGGTTTAGCGGCTGTGACAAGTTCCCTCAGAGAGGTAATGTGAGGTTTTCCCGGGAAAAAACCGGGTCAAGAGAAGGCTAAAAACCCTTTGACTATCACTTTTCGGGGGGATCGGGAGATAGAGTTACAAAGGTTTGATGGGAAAAAGAGGCTAGTAAAAGTAATTTGGTGATTTTTGGTACTTAAAAATTTAAAACCCCATGCGTGGTGGCCCAAGTGGAAACAGGGTCGCCCGCTGTGGAGAGGAAAATGCAAATAAGGTACGTCGGGCCCCTGACAAGCAATAGCGAAGTCATCAACATAGAGTGATGCCAAATATTGGGGGGAGAACGGGGCCAAATATTTTTAGCAAGGGAAAAACAGTGTTTGCTTAGAACACTCCCTGAGGGACCCTTCAGCTTGGACAAAGCCCGGGGGAAAAAGAACATTATTTATGAAACGGAATGTCTGTCATTTAAAAAATTTCTTAAGGAAGGAGGGTTTAGATTCCCTCGGAGGCCAAAGGAAGGGGCCCTGGGCCAAAAATAATATACCCCAATTTGTGTCTTTCCCTTCTCAAGGTCAAAAATATGGCAAAACGAGTGATTATTCGCAAAGGCTTACGAACATACGTTACCAAGTGTAGAAAGGGGTCTAGGGTAGAACGACCCTTACGAAACCCATATTGCTAGCGGGGACTGTTGCGAGTCTCAAAATACCAATTTAAACGTTTTTCGAGGCTTTCCCATATTTGAAAAAATGCACTAGTAAGAGCGATGGGGCGTGTGGGAGGCTCATGTCCTGTGTCCCGGTTTGCGGAAAGGGAGAACAATGGAGTTTCCCACAGTGGGGAAGAACTCCTTTGTCCCCAAATAAGTTTGAGAGGTTTAAGAGGACTACAAGGGCGCCGAGAAAATTTTGTAACATCGAATATGAATGTCGTCGGGCCACTGCCGATGAGGGCAAGCTGAGAGCTTTTCCCTCAGTTGTGAAGTGTAAAAGGCCATTATATGTTCTTCTTGAGGTAGAAAAGCCCAAGGGGTACAAACTCTCTGGCAGTTTTTGAGGAAAGAAACGAGGGGCATAGAGGACCCCTCGGAAATACGGACCAGATGTGTGCAAGTTCAATGGCAACGTCGAGGGGGTTTTTGCTCATCAACCCCAGCGCCCCTTTTAGCAGGACCCGGGCAGGAGGTTTTTACCACTAATTTTCCCTCCTTTTTTCGATGCATCATAGAAGCAGTGGTGGGGTGGAACAGTCTCGCAAACAAGTGGTTTAGCTTCACGGTGACAGGCGAGAGATCGCACGTTCTGCTTAAAATAAGAAGTCTTCAGGGTTCTATTGTCCCGGTACCCCCCCATGCAGCACGTTTAAAAACGTACTGCCGAGCAAAGCAGGAGACCACCAAGGCCCCACTTTGAGAATCCCCTCCCCTGGGGTTTGGGGGTATAAAATTGAAAAGTGGGGTTTTATAAAGATGTCGAAAAAGATGTGTAGGAGCTATCATGGAGGATGAGAGGAACCTCACTAAAAGCAGCGGGTGTGGTAAGACCCAAATTTGCCCGATAAAATTTGCCACGAGGGCTACGGAAAGGGGGTGAATAGGAAGGGAAAAAGAATGATCGGAAAATGATCGTGCATGTAAGTCGGGTTTAGAAAGACAGGTGAAGTTAGTGCAGGGGGGAAAGAGCAACTGATAGATCGATGCAAGGGAGTATGGTACGAGGATCAAAAGGGGGGAAAAGTACCGTTTTTAAAAAAACATGGAAAGGGGTGAGAGGCGAGAAAAGCCCCCAATGAATGCCCGTGAGTCACAATGGCCCCCCCCCAGGGAAAATGGGGGCATTAAAATACAAGTACAAGGTGGTGGGTGGTAAGGATGAAACAAGAAGGAAAAGTCTGGGATAGAAAATGCTCGAGAAGGAGAGAATATAAAAAAACATATTGTAAACCACTTATTAAAGTGGATAGGGGTGAGTGTAATGCGCGAGGTATGGCAATAGTTGACGTACGGAATATCATTGCGTAGAAAAAGGGGACTTTATTAAAGGCCCCATCTGAAAAAGGACCCAAAGGGAATACAATAAATTATGCCTGAGTGGGTTGGAAACATCCGAGTGTAATTTTGGTTCTTGAAAGCAAGCACAACAGGGGAAAACCCTGGAAAGAAACATTGAAGCCCCCGTTACCCGAGGCCGCGGATATTCCACTGTAAATAGGCCATATTGGCGATGAAGAAAATTCAGGATTGTAGGAAAAGGCACTCGGACTAGAGGGGTTAGAAAAGTAAAGTTGGGGTGGCATTGGAAGATGTTCAAATAGCGAAGGGAAAGGGGGGCGTTTGGAAAGAATGGGGGGTGAAGATGGAGGAGAGGGAAGAGAAGGAAAAAGGAAGTGAATCAGTGTCCATTGAAGGTTTTGTTCTGCAATATATTCTGAAATGGCTCAAGTGTTTCTGAATTCAAAGATGTATGGGGGACCATATTGGAAATAGGGGGGGTTGGAGTAAAAATTGGGAAATAATGGACTGTACCCAAAATAGAGGGGAGGGGAAAAGTGTAAGGGATGGAGATGAAGTGTGGGGAGGACAGAAAGAGGAGAAACCTGGGAGGGGGCGAAAGGGGGGGAAAAAAATTGGGGGGGGGACGGGGGGTTTAAAAAGGGTGATGGGAGGAGGGTGAATAAAAGAGCCAGAGAGAGGGGAAGAATAGGTACAGAGTGGAAAGGTAAAGGTGGAGGTGGAAGAAAGGGAAAGGGAAGGGGGAAAGAAGATTTGAGCAATGTGGATTTTTTGGGCTTTGAGTGGGGGGTGATTGGTTTAGGTGTCGTAGGGTTTGTCGATACTGGGGCTTTGAGGGAAAGGCGCGAAATGTGAGAACGACCCAGTTGTAGTCGGGACGTCAGAGCCAGGACAGAAAAGGATTAGATGCCGTAGTGGGGGATGGGGGGGTAACAACAGGGAGGCTGCAGAAAATGGGGGCCCAGAAGTGGGGGGGGGTGTTTGGAAAAAAGAGAAAAAGAAACAGGGGTAGTCTCCCTGGAGGCGGAGTGAGTAATGCCATGATAAGGGGGACCTTTTTCCCCTGAGGGAACGGGTTCAGTTCATTTAAGTAGACCTGGCAACGGGGGGGAGTAGAAGGGTGGCTTATTACAATTAAAGGGAAGATGGAGGTTTATGCAAGGTGTATAAAAATGGGCGTCGGCACCACAGACTGGGATTCGGCCTAGATCGAAAATTTCGCTGGGTGACCAAACGCCAGCAATTTCTACATTGTTGCGGTGTAGGTATCACCTTTCGAACTTGTAACCGTGTCCCGCGGTTCAGAGGGGGAGTTTCGGCTGTCAAAAGTTAAAAGAGCCACATTGCAAGGGTAACGTCTCCGCCCCCGGGCGGAAGAACATAAGTGTTACTTTGAAGATTGGGAGATCCCTTTAGTTCCCGCTGTTCAAAAATTTTCATTGCCACAGTGGGAAATTTTTGTTGGTATGGTTGGGGCCCGAATGCAGTTCCATACAAGAATTGAGGAAAAATGTTTTTCAAAAGTGTTTTAGAGTATCGTATTCAAAAGGAGGAAAGATATGATTGGGTTGCATTTGGACAGTGACGATGCCCGTACCCCTCTTAGGGCGTGAAATGAAAACTCGCCAACATGAGCAGGGGGGGCTTTGCCAATATATGGTCAGAAAGGTAGGGGAGAAGGTGGTTTAAAATAAAGAATTTGTCCATTTTTGGGCGAAATGAGGTGGGGGGGGTGCTTGACGTGTCGGTCTTTTCCCAGTAGAAGGGAAGGGAAGAAGGGCTCTCAGGAAATTGACGTTGCGTTTAGGGTAGGACCGGGTTGGTCCGGATGAAAGGGGGGGCGATTCGAAAATTGCCGTCCCTAGGGGAGAAGCCGGAACATAGTCAAAAGGGGAGCGGGTTCAGCAAATCGAAGGAGTACGAAGCCCTGGTAGAAGCGGGGGGGGAAAACAGCACCAGCAAGAGGGGCAGGGGCATCAGGAGTGTCCCAAAAAGTGGGCAAACAAAGGGAGGGTCAGAATGAGGTCGGGATCGAAGGGGCCGGGGGGAGTGGTTTCATGGACTAGGGTCCATGGTTAGGTTATCCTTTTTTTTGTTTTTAAAAAAAAAAAAGAAAAAAAAAAAAAAAAAAAGAATAAAAAAAAAGGGGGGGCGGGGAGGGAAAAGTTCCCAGGAGGAATGAAAAAGGGCCGGAAAACTCCCTCCCCCGCCCAAGAGGACCTCAACACCCCAGTAGGCAGATGCAGCATGGAACCGTGCCATCCCTACCTTCATGCCAGTAAACCAGAATCGGGGGTAGCAACCTCACTTGCCGAGCTACCTCGGTGGGCAAAGGAGGCAGCCGGATATCCGCCCCAAAAGCATACCTCCTTTGGGCACCACCCCGGGGAAACCGAAAAAAGGGGGTTCCCAAAAAACACCATCGCCAAAAAGACACCAAAGCTACTCAGGTACCGGAGAGGGAGGGCATCCCTAGGCAATCCAGATTCCCGGAAATACGCCCCCGCCAAGAAACCCCAAAAGGAATGGGATGGACCCCGGGGGTCCTTTCCCTACCCAGGAACTAGGGACCTTTTGGGGGAAAAACCCCAAGGCAAAAAAAGGGAAGGGCAAAAGGGAGGGGTGGGGGAGGAGGTAGAATGGAAAAGGGGGAGGTGGGGGGATGGGTAGGGGGGGGGGGAATGGGGGGTAATTAGGTTCGGTTGGGAAGAAAACCGCAGGGCTAATTCCCCAAAATTTTATTTAATAAAAAAAAAAGCGTAAGCCCAAGGGCTATACAGGCTGCGGGTAGGGAAAGGGAAACAAAGGGAAAATTTGGGTGGGAGAAAAGGGGGGGGGGGTTTATCGCAGGGTTTCGAAAAAGCGGGGAGGGGATGTACGGGGTAGAGGGTTTGCAAGGATTGAAGTAGAAAAGGGGTAAAGTTCAGAATTTTTGAAGTCCCGTCGTGTTGTCAAAAAGTCAATGAGAGAGTCCGGATGAAAGGTGGGTCCATCAGGAGAAGGGGGAAGGTAAAGAGAGAGCAGCGGGGCGAAACGACGACAGAGGTAATTCGGTGCTCGTTTATAAAATGGGCGTCCAACATAATGGGCTGATGATAATCGAGCTTGGCAATTCTCACAGAGAGGGCAAAGAGCTCTCCAGAGTATCCATGAGCAAGACGAGTATGGCCCAAAGCAAAGAGGGAGGAGAGTCTCCAACCCCGACACTGGTGATAAAACGGCCCGTAATATACCCGGTTTTAAAAGATGAAGTTTGTTGCGAGCATAGTAGAAAGTTGTTTCCAAGGGGGTGAAGGTGGGAAGATATTTTCAGCAAAAAAAGTCCGTATAGGAAAACCCTATAAGAAAAAATGGTAGGTAGTATGCTGACCGCGCAGCGGTCTGCCCGTTCATTGCCCCGACGTCAACATGACCAGGGACCAACAAAAAAATATTTTTTGCTTGGTAAAGATGCGGGTAGCCCAAAATTTTGGTCGGAGGGTAAGGGGTGAGGTGTTCTTTTTGTATAGCCCGTAAACCACTAAAGGGAAATCCGAGAAACCCCAAATGATGAAAGGCATAGAGCAATAGGATAAGGCTGTAAAAGGGTGGATATAAACAGCAGTAAAAATATAGGGGAAGATGTAAATGCCTTGTACAACGCTGTCCGGGGGAAAAACTGCTGGAATCTACGCCGTCAGAAGATTTGCCATCTGTGTAAACAGCAAAGGATGAGAATGAGAGTGAAAAATGGTCAAAAAAAGGAGCGGGAAGCGACCGTAGAAGTTGGGGTTTCGAGAAGGGAGGGAGAAAGAACAGACTCGAACGTGGAATTCCCGGGGGGTAGGGAAAAGGAGTGCTACATGTAATAGAAAAGGGAGAGTGAAAAAGAGCAAGAGCGAATGAGGCGAAGAGAGAAGGGACGGAGTAAGAGGGGCGGCGAACAAATAAAAATGTCTATAATATCAGTGACCATTTATAAATGGAAGGATTGCGGAGATATGAGAGCTTTAAAAGTAGCGGGCAATTGGATCACGGCGAGGTAAGGATGGAAGTTCGCTTTGCATAGAGGCTTTCGACAGGGGAAAGAGCGAAACCCCCAAAGGGATAAAAAGTAATTTTGGGGATGAAAGGGGGTTTGGCTGAGAGGTAGCAGGAGATGCCCCTGAATGATTGGTCCCATAATCAAGTTTCGATAAAAAAAAGGGTGGAAAGTAGGTGAAGGAGGGTTCGAGATAGCTCCCCCCGAAAGATGAGCAAGGGTTTTAAAAAGGGTTCAGCGGCTGTGAAAAGTTGCCTTTGAGAGGGGTTTTTGGGGTTTTCGGTAAACCCCATCAAGAGGGGCCAGAAAACTTGACTATCTCGTTCAGGGATACGGGAGCATTGAGGTACAAAGGATGATCGGAGTGACAGAGCGTCTAGTGAAAGTGATTTGGTGGGTTTTAGTGCTGGAAAATTTAAACCCATGTGTGGTGGCCCAATTGGAAACACGGTCGACTGCATGTTGGAGAGAAACTGTAAGGAGGTGACAGTCAGCGCCTCCCACAGGCAATAGCGAATTCATCAAATAGAGTGATGACAAATATTTGATGGAAGACTAGAGGCCAAATCATTAATAGCAAGGAGAAAAAGTGTTGTGTCAGAACACATCCCGGGGGACACCTTCAGCTTGGTTTCCTTAAAGTGGGGAGAGCACATTATTAACCCGAACACGGAAATCCCTTTGTCAGTTAAAAAGTTCTTAAGGAAGGATGGTAGATTGCCTCGAAGGCCTAAGGAGTGGGCTTGGGCTAAAATATTATCCCTCCAAGTTGTGTCATATCCCTTTTCTCAAGGTCAAAAAATATGGCAATAACTGAGGGTTTATTCGCAAAGGCATTACGAAAAATACGTATCCAAGCGCAGTAAGGGGTCTATGGTAGAAAGTCCCTTACGAAAGCCATATTGACGAGTGGAAAAGACTGTTGTGTGTCTCTAAATACCACACTAAACGTCTTTTTACTAGACGTTCCATTACTTTTCAAACTGCACTGGTAAGAGCAATGGGACGATAGTGGGAGGTTTCATGTCCCGTAGTGCCCGGTTTGCGGGGAAAGGGAGAACAATGGCGGATTTCCACAGCTGTGGAAGAACTCCTTGTGACCAAATAAGATTGTAAAGGGGGTAATAGGATGCAAGGGCTGACTGATGTAAATGTTGTAGCATACGAATATGAATGTCGTCGGGCCCAGCTGCCGATGATCGACAAGCTGAGAGCGTTGCTCAGTTCTTTGAAGTGTAAAAGGCACATTATATTGTTCTTCTCTGAGAGAAGAAAAGTCCAAGGGTGCTACTCTCTGGGAGACTTTGAGGAAAGAAATGAGGGGCATAGATGGAGTCCCTGAGAATACGGTCCAGATGATTGCCAATTTCATTTGGCAACATCTAGTGGGTTTGCTATATCAACACCGGAACCCGCAGAACAGGAGCGGGTCAGGAGAATATTTACCCCTCAGTTTTCGTACTTTTTTCCAGACTGCACTCAGAGGAAGCAGAGGTGATGGTGGAGACAATCTCGCCGCAAGTGCGTTTAGCATCACGGATGACACGGCGAGCGATCGCACGCTTCTGTTTAAAATCAGGAGTCGCTTGTGGTTCTATTGTACCGGTACCTGCCCCATGCAGTGCATTTTAAAACGTACTGCACGAGCACAGCAGGAGACCCCCAAAAGGGACGATTTTGAGAAAGCCCGCCGAAATTTGGGGGTTATAAAATGAGAAGCTGCAGTGAAAACGGAGGGCGAGA